>JAAAWM010008269.1:0-12909 GCA_036873465.1 Thinopyrum obtusiflorum
TCGATGTCGGCGTACTAAACTCAGGTATCGACAATTTGGAATGGATGAAACGAACACCGTTGAGAAGAAGTGATAATTGATCTTGCGGTAGTTGAAAATGGACGGATCCACTTGAAGAGAAAACACGCCGGTGAAAAGGATTGACAAAAAAACAATCTCGATGATCAAGAGGACTGGTATTCACATAGGAATATGAGAACACCGCTTAGGAAAGGGCATGGAATCAACACTTGACATTGAACCAACTCGAATACCACAACTCAAAACAAAAACAAAAGGATTGGCTTGCAGAATAAGCCAGAACAAACATATGATAGAGATTTCGTCCAAAGTTTTCGTGGTGGGACTACACGGGCTCGATCGTACAGCACCATCATGTACAAGGCAGTGCACATGACATACGAAGCGTCCCCGAGTCAGCATAGCCAAGGACTCTTTAAGACACAACGAGACCACTGTAAAATCGACCGTGAATAGGCGAACCACTAGACGTCGAACCCCAATTTCATATCATACATCTGTCGGAAGGATATCCTAAGAGCTACTTGAATTCCCACCTATGAAACTCTCGAAATTTTCCGGTTATGCAATCAGGTGCTGGGGATACAGGGGAAGCATAATATCTCACCCAAATCTAGCAAATCCTACATCCAGTTGTATCCATCCTTCAACACATAACCAAGAAAACTTCGGAAAACATCTACCTCAACCTTTGAGGGGGGGGGGGGGGGGGGGGGGGGGGGGGGGGGGGGGGGGGGGGGGGGGGGGGGGGGGGGGGGGGGGGGGGGGGGGGGGGGGGGGGGGGGGGGGGGGGGGGGGGGGGGGGGGGGGGGGGGGGGGGGGGGGGGGGGGGGGGGGGGGGGGGGGGGGGGGGGGGGGGGGGGGGGGGGGGGGGGGGGGGGGGGGGGGGGGGGGGGGGGGGGGGGGGGGGGGGGGGGGGGGGGGGGGGGGGGGGGGGGGGGGGGGGGGGGGGGGGGGGGGGGGGGGGGGGGGGGGGGGGGGGGGGGGGGGGGGGGGGGGGGGGGGGGGGGGGGGGGGGGGGGGGGGGGGGGGGGGGGGGGGGGGGGGGGGGGGGGGGGGGGGGGGGGGGGGGGGGGGGGGGGGGGGGGGGGGGGGGGGGGGGGGGGGGGGGGGGGGGGGGGGGGGGGGGGGGGGGGGGGGGGGGGGGGGGGGGGGGGGGGGGGGGGGGGGGGGGGGGGGGGGGGGGGGGGGGGGGGGGGGGGGGGGGGGGGGGGGGGGGGGGGGGGGGGGGGGGGGGGGGGGGGGGGGGGGGGGGGGGGGGGGGGGGGGGGGGGGGGGGGGGGGGGGGGGGGGGGGGGGGGGGGGGGGGGGGGGGGGGGGGGGGGGGGGGGGGGGGGGGGGGGGGGGGGGGGGGGGGGGGGGGGGGGGGGGGGGGGGGGGGGGGGGGGGGGGGGGGGGGGGGGGGGGGGGGGGGGGGGGGGGGGGGGGGGGGGGGGGGGGGGGGGGGGGGGGGGGGGGGGGGGGGGGGGGGGGGGGGGGGGGGGGGGGGGGGGGGGGGGGGGGGGGGGGGGGGGGGGGGGGGGGGGGGGGGGGGGGGGGGGGGGGGGGGGGGGGGGGGGGGGGGGGGGGGGGGGGGGGGGGGGGGGGGGGGGGGGGGGGGGGGGCAACATATAGCTCATTGAGCTAATGCTATTCCAAGATGATCATTTCAGGAAAGCTCAATGATTGGCATGGCATGGATGGTGAAAGTGGAACCCTCAAAATGCTAAGGACAAAGGATTGGCTCTAGCTCATATGCTCAAGACTCTTCATTTTACATTTTAGTGGTCCAAGATCACATTGAGTCCATAGGAAAAGCCAATACTATCAAGGAGGGATGAGGTGTTGCTTAATGAGCCTCTTGCTTCATGTGCTTAATGATATGCTCCAAAATCCTCAGCTACTTTCCCATATCCACATTTGACCTAAACCCAAAGCCAAACTCGGCCCTACCGATTCTTTCAACCCGGCGCCACCGAGTTTCACTTGTCATAGCCATTGCCAAACCCTAAGCAAATCGGTTCTACCGATAGGGATCTCGGTCTCACCGAGATGGGATTGCAATTTCTCTGTTTCCTTTTCGTAACTTTTCGGTCTCACCGAAAGAGCGGATCGGTCCCACCGAGATTGCAATGTAAACTCACTGTTTCCTTTTCGTAACATTTCGGTCTCACCGAGAAGAGCGAATCGGTCCCACCGAGTTTGCCTGACCAACCCTCTGGTTAGCTTATTACCAAATCGGTCTCACCGAGTTTGTGTAATCGGTCTCACCGAGATTACGTTATGCCCTAACCCTAACCATATCGGTCCTACCGAGTTGCATGTCAGTCCCACCGAAAATCTCTAACGGTCACTAGGTTTACTATTTCGGTCCGACCGAGTTTGTTGATTCGGTCCCACCGAGATTGGTAAATTGTGTGTAACGGTTGGATTTTGTGTGGAGGCTATATATACCCCTCCACCTCCTCTTCACTCGTGGAGAGAGCCATCAGAACACATCTACACTTCCAACTCATATGTTCTGAGAGAGAACCACCTACTCATGTGTTGAGGCCAAGATATTCCATTCCTACCACATGAATCTTGATCTCTGGGGGGGGGGGGGGGGGGGGGGGGGGGGGGGGGGGGGGGGGGGGGGGGGGGGGGGGGGGGGGGGGGGGGGGGGGGGGGGGGGGGGGGGGGGGGGGGGGGGGGGGGGGGGGGGGGGGGGGGGGGGGGGGGGGGGGGGGGGGGGGGGGGGGGGGGGGGGGGGGGGGGGGGGGGGGGGGGGGGGGGGGGGGGGGGGGGGGGGGGGGGGGGGGGGGGGGGGGGGGGGGGGGGGGGGGGGGGGGGGGGGGGGGGGGGGGGGGGGGGGGGGGGGGGGGGGGGGGGGGGGGGGGGGGGGGGGGGGGGGGGGGGGGGGGGGGGGGGGGGGGGGGGGGGGGGGGGGGGGGGGGGGGGGGGGGGGGGGGGGGGGGGGGGGGGGGGGGGGGGGGGGGGGGGGGGGGGGGGGGGGGGGGGGGGGGGGGGGGGGGGGGGGGGGGGGGGGGGGGGGGGGGGGGGGGGGGGGGGGGGGGGGGGGGGGGGGGGGGGGGGGGGGGGGGGGGGGGGGGGGGGGGGGGGGGGGGGGGGGGGGGGGGGGGGGGGGGGGGGGGGGGGGGGGGGGGGGGGGGGGGGGGGGGGGGGGGGGGGGGGGGGGGGGGGGGGGGGGGGGGGGGGGGGGGGGGGGGGGGGGGGGGGGGGGGGGGGGGGGGGGGGGGGGGGGGGGGGGGGGGGGGGGGGGGGGGGGGGGGGGGGGGGGGGGGGGGGGGGGGGGGGGGGGGGGGGGGGGGGGGGGGGGGGGGGGGGGGGGGGGGGGGGGGGGGGGGGGGGGGGGGGGGGGGGGGGGGGGGGGGGGGGGGGGGGGGGGGGGGGGGGGGGGGGGGGGGGGGGGGGGGGGGGGGGGGGGGGGGGGGGGGGGGGGGGGGGGGGGGGGGGGGGGGGGGGGGGGGGGGGGGGGGGGGGGGGGGGGGGGGGGGGGGGGGGGGGGGGGGGGGGGGGGGGGGGGGGGGGGGGGGGGGGGGGGGGGGGGGGGGGGGGGGGGGGGGGGGGGGGGGGGGGGGGGGGGGGGGGGGGGGGGGGGGGGGGGGGGGGGGGGGGGGGGGGGGGGGGGGGGGGGGGGGGGGGGGGGGGGGGGGGGGGGGGGGGGGGGGGGGGGGGGGGGGGGGGGGGGGGGGGGGGGGGGGGGGGGGGGGGGGGGGGGGGGGGGGGGGGGGGGGGGGGGGGGGGGGGGGGGGGGGGGGGGGGGGGGGGGGGGGGGGGGGGGGGGGGGGGGGGGGGGGGGGGGGGGGGGGGGGGGGGGGGGGGGGGGGGGGGGGGGGGGGGGGGGGGGGGGGGGGGGGGGGGGGGGGGGGGGGGGGGGGGGGGGGGGGGGGGGGGGGGGGGGGGGGGGGGGGGGGGGGGGGGGGGGGGGGGGGGGGGGGGGGGGGGGGGGGGGGGGGGGGGGGGGGGGGGGGGGGGGGGGGGGGGGGGGGGGGGGGGGGGGGGGGGGGGGGGGGGGGGGGGGGGGGGGGGGGGGGGGGGGGGGGGGGGGGGGGGGGGGGGGGGGGGGGGGGGGGGGGGGGGGGGGGGGGGGGGGGGGGGGGGGGGGGGGGGGGGGGGGGGGGGGGGGGGGGGGGGGGGGGGGGGGGGGGGGGGGGGGGGGGGGGGGGGGGGGGGGGGGGGGGGGGGGGGGGGGGGGGGGGGGGGGGGGGGGGGGGGGGGGGGGGGGGGGGGGGGGGGGGGGGGGGGGGGGGGGGGGGGGGGGGGGGGGGGGGGGGGGGGGGGGGGGGGGGGGGGGGGGGGGGGGGGGGGGGGGGGGGGGGGGGGGGGGGGGGGGGGGGGGGGGGGGGGGGGGGGGGGGGGGGGGGGGGGGGGGGGGGGGGGGGGGGGGGGGGGGGGGGGGGGGGGGGGGGGGGGGGGGGGGGGGGGGGGGGGGGGGGGGGGGGGGGGGGGGGGGGGGGGGGGGGGGGGGGGGGGGGGGGGGGGGGGGGGGGGGGGGGGGGGGGGGGGGGGGGGGGGGGGGGGGGGGGGGGGGGGGGGGGGGGGGGGGGGGGGGGGGGGGGGGGGGGGGGGGGGGGGGGGGGGGGGGGGGGGGGGGGGGGGGGGGGGGGGGGGGGGGGGGGGGGGGGGGGGGGGGGGGGGGGGGGGGGGGGGGGGGGGGGGGGGGGGGGGGGGGGGGGGGGGGGGGGGGGGGGGGGGGGGGGGGGGGGGGGGGGGGGGGGGGGGGGGGGGGGGGGGGGGGGGGGGGGGGGGGGGGGGGGGGGGGGGGGGGGGGGGGGGGGGGGGGGGGGGGGGGGGGGGGGGGGGGGGGGGGGGGGGGGGGGGGGGGGGGGGGGGGGGGGGGGGGGGGGGGGGGGGGGGGGGGGGGGGGGGGGGGGGGGGGGGGGGGGGGGGGGGGGGGGGGGGGGGGGGGGGGGGGGGGGGGGGGGGGGGGGGGGGGGGGGGGGGGGGGGGGGGGGGGGGGGGGGGGGGGGGGGGGGGGGGGGGGGGGGGGGGGGGGGGGGGGGGGGGGGGGGGGGGGGGGGGGGGGGGGGGGGGGGGGGGGGGGGGGGGGGGGGGGGGGGGGGGGGGGGGGGGGGGGGGGGGGGGGGGGGGGGGGGGGGGGGGGGGGGGGGGGGGGGGGGGGGGGGGGGGGGGGGGGGGGGGGGGGGGGGGGGGGGGGGGGGGGGGGGGGGGGGGGGGGGGGGGGGGGGGGGGGGGGGGGGGGGGGGGGGGGGGGGGGGGGGGGGGGGGGGGGGGGGGGGGGGGGGGGGGGGGGGGGGGGGGGGGGGGGGGGGGGGGGGGGGGGGGGGGGGGGGGGGGGGGGGGGGGGGGGGGGGGGGGGGGGGGGGGGGGGGGGGGGGGGGGGGGGGGGGGGGGGGGGGGGGGGGGGGGGGGGGGGGGGGGGGGGGGGGGGGGGGGGGGGGGGGGGGGGGGGGGGGGGGGGGGGGGGGGGGGGGGGGGGGGGGGGGGGGGGGGGGGGGGGGGGGGGGGGGGGGGGGACAATATCCATGTTCCAACAAGGAACAAACATCAACTTCACCTGCAACTAGCAACACTATAAGAGGGGTTGAGCAAAGCGGTAACATAGCCAAACAACAGTTTGGTAGGAAAGGTGGGTTAGAGGCTTGACATGGGAATATGGGAGGCATGATATAGCAAGTGGTAGGTATCGCGGCATAGCAATAAAGCGAGCAACTAGCAAGCAAAGATTGAAGTGATTTCGAGGGAATGGTTATCTTGCCTGAAATCCCGTAAGGAAGAAGAACGAGTCCATGAAGAAGACAGACGGACATAGTCGAACGGGTCCTCACAAACGCGACGTTATCGGAACTAACCCGAAGAAGCAACACCGGAAAGGAGCAAACAACATAGTAAACAACCATCACATAATCATGGCATTATGCACAACCAAGTATGATGCATGTCCGGTTTAATGAGGCATGGCATGGCAAAATGCACAAACAATCCTACAAATTAAGTGGAGCTCAATATGCAACTCCGTTGCATATTGACGAAACACCACGTGACTTATTTAGTTCTCTTTTGTTTAGGTACCCATCAATATTAAATGTTCTTAAACATGGCAAGGGGTGGAGCAAATGAAAAACTACCTATCTAGGCAAGTTTAAATGAGGCCGGAACAACAAACAACAAGTCCGGAAAAATTCTCATGTGCATATTTTAGGTTTGGTACTGTTCTGGGGGGGGGGGGGGGGGGGGGGGGGGGGGGGGGGGGGGGGGGGGGGGGGGGGGGGGGGGGGGGGGGGGGGGGGGGGGGGGGGGGGGGGGGGGGGGGGGGGGGGGGGGGGGGGGGGGGGGGGGGGGGGGGGGGGGGGGGGGGGGGGGGGGGGGGGGGGGGGGGGGGGGGGGGGGGGGGGGGGGGGGGGGGGGGGGGGGGGGGGGGGGGGGGGGGGGGGGGGGGGGGGGGGGGGGGGGGGGGGGGGGGGGGGGGGGGGGGGGGGGGGGGGGGGGGGGGGGGGGGGGGGGGGGGGGGGGGGGGGGGGGGGGGGGGGGGGGGGGGGGGGGGGGGGGGGGGGGGGGGGGGGGGGGGGGGGGGGGGGGGGGGGGGGGGGGGGGGGGGGGGGGGGGGGGGGGGGGGGGGGGGGGGGGGGGGGGGGGGGGGGGGGGGGGGGGGGGGGGGGGGGGGGGGGGGGGGGGGGGGGGGGGGGGGGGGGGGGGGGGGGGGGGGGGGGGGGGGGGGGGGGGGGGGGGGGGGGGGGGGGGGGGGGGGGGGGGGGGGGGGGGGGGGGGGGGGGGGGGGGGGGGGGGGGGGGGGGGGGGGGGGGGGGGGGGGGGGGGGGGGGGGGGGGGGGGGGGGGGGGGGGGGGGGGGGGGGGGGGGGGGGGGGGGGGGGGGGGGGGGGGGGGGGGGGGGGGGGGGGGGGGGGGGGGGGGGGGGGGGGGGGGGGGGGGGGGGGGGGGGGGGGGGGGGGGGGGGGGGGGGGGGGGGGGGGGGGGGGGGGGGGGGGGGGGGGGGGGGGGGGGGGGGGGGGGGGGGGGGGGGGGGGGGGGGGGGGGGGGGGGGGGGGGGGGGGGGGGGGGGGGGGGGGGGGGGGGGGGGGGGGGGGGGGGGGGGGGGGGGGGGGGGGGGGGGGGGGGGGGGGGGGGGGGGGGGGGGGGGGGGGGGGGGGGGGGGGGGGGGGGGGGGGGGGGGGGGGGGGGGGGGGGGGGGGGGGGGGGGGGGGGGGGGGGGGGGGGGGGGGGGGGGGGGGGGGGGGGGGGGGGGGGGGGGGGGGGGGGGGGGGGGGGGGGGGGGGGGGGGGGGGGGGGGGGGGGGGGGGGGGGGGGGGGGGGGGGGGGGGGGGGGGGGGGGGGGGGGGGGGGGGGGGGGGGGGGGGGGGGGGGGGGGGGGGGGGGGGGGGGGGGGGGGGGGGGGGGGGGGGGGGGGGGGGGGGGGGGGGGGGGGGGGGGGGGGGGGGGGGGGGGGGGGGGGGGGGGGGGGGGGGGGGGGGGGGGGGGGGGGGGGGGGGGGGGGGGGGGGGGGGGGGGGGGGGGGGGGGGGGGGGGGGGGGGGGGGGGGGGGGGGGGGGGGGGGGGGGGGGGGGGGGGGGGGGGGGGGGGGGGGGGGGGGGGGGGGGGGGGGGGGGGGGGGGGGGGGGGGGGGGGGGGGGGGGGGGGGGGGGTGTGGATCATGCATATAATAACTCACAATTGGTGCATCGGATTAAAATGAATTATATATGAAACTTGCTTAGTTTTTCATCTAGTTTACTAATATGCAACTTTCATCTATGTTTAAAATGTATCAGATGTTGTTTGTTTAAATTTGCTCAAATAACTTGCTAAAATGATTTAATTCATAACTAATTAACCGTAGCTCCAAATCTAACAAACTTTATATGTAAATGGGGTGGGAAAATGCCTAGTTTAACATGGTGACCTTACTTTGCATGTTTACTAACTCTAAAATTATGTTTAGGGCAGAACAGTACCATAACCAAAATATGCATATGAGGAGTTCCCGGACTTGTTGTTTTGTTGTACCGGCCTCATTTAAACTTGCCTAGATTAGATAGTTTCACCATGCTTCACCTCTTGCCATGCTAACAACATTTAATATTGTTGGGTACATAAACAAGAGAGAACTAAATAAGTCATGTGGTGATTTCTCCAATATGCAACTCGGTTGCATATTGAGCTCCACTTAATTTGTAGGATTGTTTGTGCACTTTGCCATGCCATGCCATGTATCATTAAACTGGACATGCATCATACTTGTTTGTGTATCATGCCTTGGTTATGTGTTGGTTGTTTGCCCATGCCGGACCTCCCCTGCTTCGCCTTGGTCCCTACATCGCCTCCCCGCGCCCTGGAGTCCACGCCCGCCTGCACTCTTGCCACCTCCAAGTACAGTTGTCGCCTCCGTTCAAGAGGAGGACGACGCGGTTGACGCTCGCGTTGCCTGCACCTCGCACGCGAGCTACCGCCAGATGCGCCCCAAGGCCCAGCTCCCGGCCCAGTCGCCCGGACTGCTGTTTCCACCGCCTTGGGCCAAGGCCCACTGGGTGAGAACCCCGCTATGCACTGTTGGCCGAGTCCGATACGGCCCGCCTCTGTTTTTTTTTCAGATCTACAATTTGTCTATTTTTCCAGAGGAGAGCATTTTTGCAGGAAAGCCCTGGGGGGGGGGGGGGGGGGGGGGGGGGGGGGGGGGGGGGGGGGGGGGGGGGGGGGGGGGGGGGGGGGGGGGGGGGGGGGGGGGGGGGGGGGGGGGGGGGGGGGGGGGGGGGGGGGGGGGGGGGGGGGGGGGGGGGGGGGGGGGGGGGGGGGGGGGGGGGGGGGGGGGGGGGGGGGGGGGGGGGGGGGGGGGGGGGGGGGGGGGGGGGGGGGGGGGGGGGGGGGGGGGGGGGGGGGGGGGGGGGGGGGGGGGGGGGGGGGGGGGGGGGGGGGGGGGGGGGGGGGGGGGGGGGGGGGGGGGGGGGGGGGGGGGGGGGGGGGGGGGGGGGGGGGGGGGGGGGGGGGGGGGGGGGGGGGGGGGGGGGGGGGGGGGGGGGGGGGGGGGGGGGGGGGGGGGGGGGGGGGGGGGGGGGGGGGGGGGGGGGGGGGGGGGGGGGGGGGGGGGGGGGGGGGGGGGGGGGGGGGGGGGGGGGGGGGGGGGGGGGGGGGGGGGGGGGGGGGGGGGGGGGGGGGGGGGGGGGGGGGGGGGGGGGGGGGGGGGGGGGGGGGGGGGGGGGGGGGGGGGGGGGGGGGGGGGGGGGGGGGGGGGGGGGGGGGGGGGGGGGGGGGGGGGGGGGGGGGGGGGGGGGGGGGGGGGGGGGGGGGGGGGGGGGGGGGGGGGGGGGGGGGGGGGGGGGGGGGGGGGGGGGGGGGGGGGGGGGGGGGGGGGGGGGGGGGGGGGGGGGGGGGGGGGGGGGGGGGGGGGGGGGGGGGGGGGGGGGGGGGGGGGGGGGGGGGGGGGGGGGGGGGGGGGGGGGGGGGGGGGGGGGGGGGGGGGGGGGGGGGGGGGGGGGGGGGGGGGGGGGGGGGGGGGGGGGGGGGGGGGGGGGGGGGGGGGGGGGGGGGGGGGGGGGGGGGGGGGGGGGGGGGGGGGGGGGGGGGGGGGGGGGGGGGGGGGGGGGGGGGGGGGGGGGGGGGGGGGGGGGGGGGGGGGGGGGGGGGGGGGGGGGGGGGGGGGGGGGGGGGGGGGGGGGGGGGGGGGGGGGGGGGGGGGGGGGGGGGGGGGGGGGGGGGGGGGGGGGGGGGGGGGAAAGATCAATATGTGCATGATGCTGCTTTCAAAGATGTAATGCAGAATTGTAAAGAAGGAAGAACGTGGAACAAGTTTGTCGTTAATGATGGATTTGTGTTCCGTGCTAACAAACTATGCATTTCGGCTAGCTCCGTTCGTCTTTTGTTGTTGCAGGAGGCGCACGGAGGGGGCATAATGGGACACTTTGGCGTGAACTGCTTTTTAGTACTACTTGTCACCCCCAAACTGATGGACAAACTGAAGTAGTCAATAGAACATTGTCTACTATGCTTAGGGATGTTTTGAAGAATAATAAGAAAATGTGGGAAGAATGCTTGCCTGATATTGAAATTGCTTACAATCGTTCATTGCATTCTACTACTAAGATGTGCCCTTTTGAAATTGTGTATGGTTTCCTTGCTCGTGCACCTATTGATTTGTTGCCTCTTCCATCTTCGGACGCCAATTGAATACATTTACTAGAGCTCGCGCACGCCAATTGAATTATCAGGTACTTTCATTTCTTGGTAACGATTCTAATGTTCATGAGAATATGATGCTGCCTAAATTGGATACATTTTTTTGCTTACAAATGAAGGTCCTAGCTTGGACAAGAAAGATGAACCTTGGAGCAAGTTTAAGCATGGAGATGATGGCATGCGCAAGGGGAACAAGAACGGAGTTACAAGTGATGATTCCAGGAATTTGAAGTCACCATAATGAGTGCATGAAGCCTTGGACGAAATATACAAGATGCCACTTCATAAATTTCGTCCAGAGGCTATTCTAGGTGATGCGTCACCTTATTATTGGGCCAGGCCCATGTAATTTCTAAATACTTAATTATAGGCAGTTTTTAGAGTCCGTATGTGTGGGGAAACAAGAGTCAGGGTTGGTTTCGGACCCCTCTCCAATGGCCATGAAATTCCCCCCTCTCTCCTCCATATATACAGCCCTTAGGACATCGTTTAGACTTTGAGTTTTGTTTAGATTAATGTTCACCATAGCTACAACTTCGCGTACTTCGTTTGTGTTCAACGACCAGACAAAAGTGTCACAGAACCCCACCTTGATCAATAAAGCTTTCATCTAATATTCGCAATATCCAGATTGCAATATTAGTTTCTTGCTTGTTCTTCGTTTGCTCACAGGAAAAAGACCCTTGTGGTCAGGTTTAGCGATTGCTTTCATAGTAGGCTGGTCAATAACCCCTCGGAAGTTGGTTTAGCGATTGCTTAGGCGCGACGTCTCGCATGTTCGTAGTCGTATCATCAAGGTTGACTCCAACAGAAAACGATAGCCACCATCTCATCGAAACATCGGGACACCTTTGCCTCTATCAACATAAATATCGTGGAGGCTATGTTTATTTTGTTTCAACTACATGCGTGAACATGTGCCAAGTCAAGCCACTCGAATCATTCGAAGGAGGATACCATCCTATCATACTACGTCACAACCATTTTAAAACTATGTTGGCACACAAGGTAAACCATTATAAACTCCTAGATAATTAAGCATGGCATGAGTAACTATAATCTCTAATTGTCATTGCAAACATGTTTCTTTCATAGTAGGCTGGATCAAGAACGATGAACTAATCTAATTTACAAAAACAAGATAGGTCGAGTTTATACCAGCTTTTCCTCATCTCAATCATTTCATCATATATTGTCATTATTACCTTTAACTTGCATGACCGAACGGTGTGGATAATAATAATAGTGCACATGCATTGGACTAAGATGGAATCTGCAAAGATTTATTCAAAGGAGAAGGCAAGGTAACATGGGCTCTTTGTTAGATCAACAATAATGCAAATGAGAGCACTCAACATTTTCATCATGGTCTTCTCCTCTCGACCCCCAAAGAAAAGAAAAGAATTTCAAAGAAACACACTGAAATGTTTTTGGTTTTTTTGTTTTTCTAAAGAATGTAAAACAAGAACGAGAAAACTATTTACACGGGAAAGCTCCGGCAAGCAAAAGGAGAACAAGAGAACTTTTTGTGTTTTCTTTTAATACTACTACTAAGTAAACATGGAAAGTAAACTAACTACAACTAATTTTTTTTGTTTTTTAAGGTTTTTCAAACACACAAGAAGAAAGCGAGAAAAAGAAATAAACTAACATCGATAATACAATGAAAAAGATATGAACACTGACAACTAGAATGAGTGTGTGAACATAAATTTAATGTCGGTGAGAAATACTTAGTCCCTCCAAACTTAGGCTTTTGGCCTTAGTTGGTCTAAGGCCACCACTAGCCCGGATGATATCTGAAATCATAGTCGGGGTTGTACTATGATGTGGTAGCTACCGCTTGGCGAGCTTCTTCCTGGAGGCGATGTGGCACCCCAAGACCGATGCTCCAGATGCCTTTCCTGTTTTTGGGTTTCGTCGTGTGATTTGTTTGGTTCGTTGCTTTCATCTTTGCATCTTTTGCATTGCATCATGTCATCGTGCCATCCTTTTCTCAACAATCAAATTGCATGGATCTTCGATCCAATTAAACCGAGGGAATTCACATGGTGACTTCTCTATAAAACATATCCTCCCAATATTTAGGGAGCTATAATAAATATCCCGTTAATTTTTTCAGAATCACCCATAAACACACTTGAAAGTAATCACATGTCTTTTTCCGCTTCAAGTTTGGTCCCCAAACTTTTCCTGTAAATTCTTTCTTCACTTTCCGGAGCTCCACCAAAACTCTCAACATTTTTAGACACTTCTAAATCCTACTCTTTGTTCAAATACTATGAATTAAATTCAAATGAATTTGAATTCAATTCTTGCAATCTTGCCACTCCATTTTTCTGGAATCGTACACATTTTTGCGACTCCGGGAAAATAATCCTCATGCCCAAATCCTTCCTCTAACCCTTTCTTTTCTCTCCTTTCTTTCTTTGCGATTTTCTATTTTCTGAAAATGTTTTTTAAGACTTAAGAGAGAGAGAGAGAGAGCCCAACCAAGATCTCAAGCATGCCCATCTGCGCCTAGGCGCAGCCCCCCTCTCTACCGGGCCGACCTCCCAAGGCCCATCCATCCCCCTCCTATTCTAACCCTAGGCCCGACAGAACCCTCATACTCTCCCTCGTTCCCTTGCTCCGCCACCCGCACAAGAGGCGAAGTCGTGGCCTCGTTCCCCTTCTCTCGAACCTGCTAGCTTCTCCCTTCTCTTCGCTTGACGCCCGCGCTGGCGACCTTGTAGGTTGCTGCCCCACTCCCTCATCCCGCGCCACCGGAGCCCAGCAGGTC
>JAAAWM010008270.1:0-12910 GCA_036873465.1 Thinopyrum obtusiflorum
GTTCCTTGTCCAATAAGTATATGCCCGTGCCCATCTTGGAGTTAATGAGCTCCTGAAGCTGAGGGGCATAACCACAGCTCCTTTTTGACCCCTTTACTTGTGCACGGGCAGTCAGATCCATGCGTCGTGGCCACACTTAGCAGATCAGAGGAGGGAAGCCGGAGAGAAGCCGAAGCTCAAGACAACCAAGGTGACGCCAAGACCAGAAGAACATGAGGGCAAGAGGGCGAGTTGGACTCCCTCGGCAAGATCCTTGCCGAGGCGGCCCCCCGCAGCCCAGGCAAGAGCCTTACTGGGGCAACTTGCCCAACACCAGCAGAGCGAGCCACCCTTGAGCCCACCGGCTCCAACCTAACCTGCCTAGTTCTGAGTTAGGGTGGCTAATCCTTTCTTAATTTGCAGGGTGGATGCAATCAGGTAACCAAGCTGCTCTTGTTTGGTTTTCAGGAAATATTTAGATGCCTCCTCTTGAGTTGGCATCTTGGCAGCTTTCTCCTTCCTTGCCTTCTCCTTCCTTGCTTGTGCTTGGGCAGACGATGGTTCATTTTCAGTCATCACAACTTGATTGTCCTCAAAATCTGGACGGATGGGCAGGTGTTCCTTGTCCAATAAGTATATGCCCGTGCCCATCTTGGAGTTAATGAGCTCCTGAAGCTGAGGGGCATAACCACAGCTCCTTTTTGGCCAGTAAGTATATGCCTGTGCCCATCTTTGAGTTGATGAGCTCCTGAATCTGTGGGGCATATCCACAACTCCTCTTCTGGTCTGCTGCAGTCCTCTTGATGGTCTCTACCATGAGGCTCATCACCTTGAACTTCTGTGGCACATCAAATATATGAAGCAAATTTATTGCATGGCCTCTGATCATCTTGTGATCTCCAGACTTGGGCAACAAGGTGTGCCTCAGTATCCAATTGATAGTTGGCAGCCCTGACAGAAGATAGTGCACTGAGCCAAATTTGAAAGTTTCAAGAGCCTCGTTTGGAATTTCCTTGTACATATTGGACATAGAGTTGTGGTCCATCTTCTTCTTGGCATAAATGTCCAAGTCATCTGCTTGCTCCTCTGGGGCATTAATGAGCTGTGCCCACTCAGCAACTGTTGACTGATATCTGGTTCCTTCTGACATCCATACAATCCTCCCATCTGGATAAAAATGTGCTGTGGAGTAGAACTGCATGATAAGCTCCTCGTTCCACTTTGTGAGCTTCTGCCCAACAAAGTCTGCTACTCCACAAGCATTGAAGCTGTCATACACTCCAGGGTAGTGTTCTTCATTGTCCTTGATGTATTGCCAGTCAACCCATCTCATATCACAGACTATTGGCTTCTTATCAAGCAGCACTGTCTCATAGAAGTCCCCCCCCCCCCCCCCCCCCCCCCCCCCCCCCCCCCCCCCCCCCCCCCCCCCCCCCCCCCCCCCCCCCCCCCCCCCCCCCCCCCCCCCCCCAGGATGAGCATCGTTGTGGTCTGGGATCTTGGGCTTGAGTTTTCTGAGAACTTGCTCTTCATCATCTTCTTCAGCAGCTTCAGGCACTGGGGCCTTGTTCTTCTCAGCAGCTGGGATGCTTCTTGTATTCCTCTTTGGTGCTGTCTTGACCTTTGATGCAGCCTTGGGTGCTTCCTTGGGCTTAGATGCAGTAGCCCCTGATTTGATAGCATCACCCATTAGCTTGGGTGCCTTAGGTGCTGGTGCAGCAACCTCTTCTTCTTCCTCTTCTTCCATGATGGAAGCCTTTCCAAGCACTCTGGCTACGGTCTTCTTCACCCTTTCCTTCCTTTTCTTGCCTTCAGCAGCAACTGGCTCTATGGGAGTGGGCTTCTCAGAAATCTTGATTGAAGCTCTGGCCTTTGGCATAGGCTGCCTGCCTGCTGGCCTTTTGATCTTTAACCCTGGCTTTGTGCCCTGAGCTGGCTCAATTCTCTTGGAAGTTGCTTCCTCTTCCTCTGCCACATAATCTTCATCCTCAGAATCTGAAGTTCTCTTCTTCCTCTGTCTGGTGGCAGCTTTTGGCAAATTGCTTGGGGTACTTCTGCTGCCATCATCTGAAGAGCTGGAGGGACTAGTGCCCTCACTCATCTGCACTTGCTGCTCTGACAAGTTCTGGCTGTCACTCTGATCAGACATGTTGCAAACTCTGACTGCTGACCCTGTGAATAGGTTACCCCCCCCCCCCCCCCCCCCCCCCCCCCCCCCCCCCCCCCCCCCCCCCCCCCCCCCCCCCCCCCCCCCCCCCCCCCCCCCCCCCCCCCCCCCCCCCCCCCCCCCCCCCCCCCCCCCCCCCCCCCCCCCCCCCCCCCCCCCCCCCCCCCCCCCCCCCCCCCCCCCCCCCCCCCCCCCCCCCCCCCCCCCCCCCCCCCCCCCCCCCCCCCCCCCCCCCCCCCCCCCCCCCCCCCCCCCCCCCCCCCCCCCCCCCCCCCCCCCCCCCCCCCCCCCCCCCCCCCCCCCCCCCCCCCCCCCCCCCCCCCCCCCCCCCCCCCCCCCCCCCCCCCCCCCCCCCCCCCCCCCCCCCCCCCCCCCCCCCCCCCCCCCCCCCCCCCCCCCCCCCCCCCCCCCCCCCCCCCCCCCCCCCCCCCCCCCCCCCCCCCCCCCCCCCCCCCCCCCCCCCCCCCCCCCCCCCCCCCCCCCCCCCCCCCCCCCCCCCCCCCCCCCCCCCCCCCCCCCCCCCCCCCCCCCCCCCCCCCCCCCCCCCCCCCCCCCCCCCCCCCCCCCCCCCCCCCCCCCCCCCCCCCCCCCCCCCCCCCCCCCCCCCCCCCCCCCCCCCCCCCCCCCCCCCCCCCCCCCCCCCCCCCCCCCCCCCCCCCCCCCCCCCCCCCCCCCCCCCCCCCCCCCCCCCCCCCCCCCCCCCCCCCCCCCCCCCCCCCCCCCCCCCCCCCCCCCCCCCCCCCCCCCCCCCCCCCCCCCCCCCCCCCCCCCCCCCCCCCCCCCCCCCCCCCCCCCCCCCCCCCCCCCCCCCCCCCCCCCCCCCCCCCCCCCCCCCCCCCCCCCCCCCCCCCCCCCCCCCCCCCCCCCCCCCCCCCCCCCCCCCCCCCCCCCCCCCCCCCCCCCCCCCCCCCCCCCCCCCCCCCCCCCCCCCCCCCCCCCCCCCCCCCCCCCCCCCCCCCCCCCCCCCCCCCCCCCCCCCCCCCCCCCCCCCCCCCCCCCCCCCCCCCCCCCCCCCCCCCCCCCCCCCCCCCCCCCCCCCCCCCCCCCCCCCCCCCCCCCCCCCCCCCCCCCCCCCCCCCCCCCCCCCCCCCCCCCCCCCCCCCCCCCCCCCCCCCCCCCCCCCCCCCCCCCCCCCCCCCCCCCCCCCCCCCCCCCCCCCCCCCCCCCCCCCCCCCCCCCCCCCCCCCCCCCCCCCCCCCCCCCCCCCCCCCCCCCCCCCCCCCCCCCCCCCCCCCCCCCCCCCCCCCCCCCCCCCCCCCCCCCCCCCCCCCCCCCCCCCCCCCCCCCCCCCCCCCCCCCCCCCCCCCCCCCCCCCCCCCCCCCCCCCCCCCCCCCCCCCCCCCCCCCCCCCCCCCCCCCCCCCCCCCCCCCCCCCCCCCCCCCCCCCCCCCCCCCCCCCCCCCCCCCCCCCCCCCCCCCCCCCCCCCCCCCCCCCCCCCCCCCCCCCCCCCCCCCCCCCCCCCCCCCCCCCCCCCCCCCCCCCCCCCCCCCCCCCCCCCCCCCCCCCCCCCCCCCCCCCCCCCCCCCCCCCCCCCCCCCCCCCCCCCCCCCCCCCCCCCCCCCCCCCCCCCCCCCCCCCCCCCCCCCCCCCCCCCCCCCCCCCCCCCCCCCCCCCCCCCCCCCCCCCCCCCCCCCCCCCCCCCCCCCCCCCCCCCCCCCCCCCCCCCCCCCCCCCCCCCCCCCCCCCCCCCCCCCCCCCCCCCCCCCCCCCCCCCCCCCCCCCCCCCCCCCCCCCCCCCCCCCCCCCCCCCCCCCCCCCCCCCCCCCCCCCCCCCCCCCCCCCCCCCCCCCCCCCCCCCCCCCCCCCCCCCCCCCCCCCCCCCCCCCCCCCCCCCCCCCCCCCCCCCCCCCCCCCCCCCCCCCCCCCCCCCCCCCCCCCCCCCCCCCCCCCCCCCCCCCCCCCCCCCCCCCCCCCCCCCCCCCCCCCCCCCCCCCCCCCCCCCCCCCCCCCCCCCCCCCCCCCCCCCCCCCCCCCCCCCCCCCCCCCCCCCCCCCCCCCCCCCCCCCCCCCCCCCCCCCCCCCCCCCCCCCCCCCCCCCCCCCCCCCCCCCCCCCCCCCCCCCCCCCCCCCCCCCCCCCCCCCCCCCCCCCCCCCCCCCCCCCCCCCCCCCCCCCCCCCCCCCCCCCCCCCCCCCCCCCCCCCCCCCCCCCCCCCCCCCCCCCCCCCCCCCCCCCCCCCCCCCCCCCCCCCCCCCCCCCCCCCCCCCCCCCCCCCCCCCCCCCCCCCCCCCCCCCCCCCCCCCCCCCCCCCCCCCCCCCCCCCCCCCCCCCCCCCCCCCCCCCCCCCCCCCCCCCCCCCCCCCCCCCCCCCCCCCCCCCCCCCCCCCCCCCCCCCCCCCCCCCCCCCCCCCCCCCCCCCCCCCCCCCCCCCCCCCCCCCCCCCCCCCCCCCCCCCCCCCCCCCCCCCCCCCCCCCCCCCCCCCCCCCCCCCCCCCCCCCCCCCCCCCCCCCCCCCCCCCCCCCCCCCCCCCCCCCCCCCCCCCCCCCCCCCCCCCCCCCCCCCCCCCCCCCCCCCCCCCCCCCCCCCCCCCCCCCCCCCCCCCCCCCCCCCCCCCCCCCCCCCCCCCCCCCCCCCCCCCCCCCCCCCCCCCCCCCCCCCCCCCCCCCCCCCCCCCCCCCCCCCCCCCCCCCCCCCCCCCCCCCCCCCCCCCCCCCCCCCCCCCCCCCCCCCCCCCCCCCCCCCCCCCCCCCCCCCCCCCCCCCCCCCCCCCCCCCCCCCCCCCCCCCCCCCCCCCCCCCCCCCCCCCCCCCCCCCCCCCCCCCCCCCCCCCCCCCCCCCCCCCCCCCCCCCCCCCCCCCCCCCCCCCCCCCCCCCCCCCCCCCCCCCCCCCCCCCCCCCCCCCCCCCCCCCCCCCCCCCCCCCCCCCCCCCCCCCCCCCCCCCCCCCCCCCCCCCCCCCCCCCCCCCCCCCCCCCCCCCCCCCCCCCCCCCCCCCCCCCCCCCCCCCCCCCCCCCCCCCCCCCCCCCCCCCCCCCCCCCCCCCCCCCCCCCCCCCCCCCCCCCCCCCCCCCCCCCCCCCCCCCCCCCCCCCCCCCCCCCCCCCCCCCCCCCCCCCCCCCCCCCCCCCCCCCCCCCCCCCCCCCCCCCCCCCCCCCCCCCCCCCCCCCCCCCCCCCCCCCCCCCCCCCCCCCCCCCCCCCCCCCCCCCCCCCCCCCCCCCCCCCCCCCCCCCCCCCCCCCCCCCCCCCCCCCCCCCCCCCCCCCCCCCCCCCCCCCCCCCCCCCCCCCCCCCCCCCCCCCCCCCCCCCCCCCCCCCCCCCCCCCCCCCCCCCCCCCCCCCCCCCCCCCCCCCCCCCCCCCCCCCCCCCCCCCCCCCCCCCCCCCCCCCCCCCCCCCCCCCCCCCCCCCCCCCCCCCCCCCCCCCCCCCCCCCCCCCCCCCCCCCCCCCCCCCCCCCCCCCCCCCCCCCCCCCCCCCCCCCCCCCCCCCCCCCCCCCCCCCCCCCCCCCCCCCCCCCCCCCCCCCCCCCCCCCCCCCCCCCCCCCCCCCCCCCCCCCCCCCCCCCCCCCCCCCCCCCCCCCCCCCCCCCCCCCCCCCCCCCCCCCCCCCCCCCCCCCCCCCCCCCCCCCCCCCCCCCCCCCCCCCCCCCCCCCCCCCCCCCCCCCCCCCCCCCCCCCCCCCCCCCCCCCCCCCCCCCCCCCCCCCCCCCCCCCCCCCCCCCCCCCCCCCCCCCCCCCCCCCCCCCCCCCCCCCCCCCCCCCCCCCCCCCCCCCCCCCCCCCCCCCCCCCCCCCCCCCCCCCCCCCCCCCCCCCCCCCCCCCCCCCCCCCCCCCCCCCCCCCCCCCCCCCCCCCCCCCCCCCCCCCCCCCCCCCCCCCCCCCCCCCCCCCCCCCCCCCCCCCCCCCCCCCCCCCCCCCCCCCCCCCCCCCCCCCCCCCCCCCCCCCCCCCCCCCCCCCCCCCCCCCCCCCCCCCCCCCCCCCCCCCCCCCCCCCCCCCCCCCCCCCCCCCCCCCCCCCCCCCCCCCCCCCCCCCCCCCCCCCCCCCCCCCCCCCCCCCCCCCCCCCCCCCCCCCCCCCCCCCCCCCCCCCCCCCCCCCCCCCCCCCCCCCCCCCCCCCCCCCCCCCCCCCCCCCCCCCCCCCCCCCCCCCCCCCCCCCCCCCCCCCCCCCCCCCCCCCCCCCCCCCCCCCCCCCCCCCCCCCCCCCCCCCCCCCCCCCCCCCCCCCCCCCCCCCCCCCCCCCCCCCCCCCCCCCCCCCCCCCCCCCCCCCCCCCCCCCCCCCCCCCCCCCCCCCCCCCCCCCCCCCCCCCCCCCCCCCCCCCCCCCCCCCCCCCCCCCCCCCCCCCCCCCCCCCCCCCCCCCCCCCCCCCCCCCCCCCCCCCCCCCCCCCCCCCCCCCCCCCCCCCCCCCCCCCCCCCCCCCCCCCCCCCCCCCCCCCCCCCCCCCCCCCCCCCCCCCCCCCCCCCCCCCCCCCCCCCCCCCCCCCCCCCCCCCCCCCCCCCCCCCCCCCCCCCCCCCCCCCCCCCCCCCCCCCCCCCCCCCCCCCCCCCCCCCCCCCCCCCCCCCCCCCCCCCCCCCCCCCCCCCCCCCCCCCCCCCCCCCCCCCCCCCCCCCCCCCCCCCCCCCCCCCCCCCCCCCCCCCCCCCCCCCCCCCCCCCCCCCCCCCCCCCCCCCCCCCCCCCCCCCCCCCCCCCCCCCCCCCCCCCCCCCCCCCCCCCCCCCCCCCCCCCCCCCCCCCCCCCCCCCCCCCCCCCCCCCCCCCCCCCCCCCCCCCCCCCCCCCCCCCCCCCCCCCCCCCCCCCCCCCCCCCCCCCCCCCCCCCCCCCCCCCCCCCCCCCCCCCCCCCCCCCCCCCCCCCCCCCCCCCCCCCCCCCCCCCCCCCCCCCCCCCCCCCCCCCCCCCCCCCCCCCCCCCCCCCCCCCCCCCCCCCCCCCCCCCCCCCCCCCCCCCCCCCCCCCCCCCCCCCCCCCCCCCCCCCCCCCCCCCCCCCCCCCCCCCCCCCCCCCCCCCCCCCCCCCCCCCCCCCCCCCCCCCCCCCCCCCCCCCCCCCCCCCCCCCCCCCCCCCCCCCCCCCCCCCCCCCCCCCCCCCCCCCCCCCCCCCCCCCCCCCCCCCCCCCCCCCCCCCCCCCCCCCCCCCCCCCCCCCCCCCCCCCCCCCCCCCCCCCCCCCCCCCCCCCCCCCCCCCCCCCCCCCCCCCCCCCCCCCCCCCCCCCCCCCCCCCCCCCCCCCCCCCCCCCCCCCCCCCCCCCCCCCCCCCCCCCCCCCCCCCCCCCCCCCCCCCCCCCCCCCCCCCCCCCCCCCCCCCCCCCCCCCCCCCCCCCCCCCCCCCCCCCCCCCCCCCCCCCCCCCCCCCCCCCCCCCCCCCCCCCCCCCCCCCCCCCCCCCCCCCCCCCCCCCCCCCCCCCCCCCCCCCCCCCCCCCCCCCCCCCCCCCCCCCCCCCCCCCCCCCCCCCCCCCCCCCCCCCCCCCCCCCCCCCCCCCCCCCCCCCCCCCCCCCCCCCCCCCCCCCCCCCCCCCCCCCCCCCCCCCCCCCCCCCCCCCCCCCCCCCCCCCCCCCCCCCCCCCCCCCCCCCCCCCCCCCCCCCCCCCCCCCCCCCCCCCCCCCCCCCCCCCCCCCCCCCCCCCCCCCCCCCCCCCCCCCCCCCCCCCCCCCCCCCCCCCCCCCCCCCCCCCCCCCCCCCCCCCCCCCCCCCCCCCCCCCCCCCCCCCCCCCCCCCCCCCCCCCCCCCCCCCCCCCCCCCCCCCCCCCCCCCCCCCCCCCCCCCCCCCCCCCCCCCCCCCCCCCCCCCCCCCCCCCCCCCCCCCCCCCCCCCCCCCCCCCCCCCCCCCCCCCCCCCCCCCCCCCCCCCCCCCCCCCCCCCCCCCCCCCCCCCCCCCCCCCCCCCCCCCCCCCCCCCCCCCCCCCCCCCCCCCCCCCCCCCCCCCCCCCCCCCCCCCCCCCCCCCCCCCCCCCCCCCCCCCCCCCCCCCCCCCCCCCCCCCCCCCCCCCCCCCCCCCCCCCCCCCCCCCCCCCCCCCCCCCCCCCCCCCCCCCCCCCCCCCCCCCCCCCCCCCCCCCCCCCCCCCCCCCCCCCCCCCCCCCCCCCCCCCCCCCCCCCCCCCCCCCCCCCCCCCCCCCCCCCCCCCCCCCCCCCCCCCCCCCCCCCCCCCCCCCCCCCCCCCCCCCCCCCCCCCCCCCCCCCCCCCCCCCCCCCCCCCCCCCCCCCCCCCCCCCCCCCCCCCCCCCCCCCCCCCCCCCCCCCCCCCCCCCCCCCCCCCCCCCCCCCCCCCCCCCCCCCCCCCCCCCCCCCCCCCCCCCCCCCCCCCCCCCCCCCCCCCCCCCCCCCCCCCCCCCCCCCCCCCCCCCCCCCCCCCCCCCCCCCCCCCCCCCCCCCCCCCCCCCCCCCCCCCCCCCCCCCCCCCCCCCCCCCCCCCCCCCCCCCCCCCCCCCCCCCCCCCCCCCCCCCCCCCCCCCCCCCCCCCCCCCCCCCCCCCCCCCCCCCCCCCCCCCCCCCCCCCCCCCCCCCCCCCCCCCCCCCCCCCCCCCCCCCCCCCCCCCCCCCCCCCCCCCCCCCCCCCCCCCCCCCCCCCCCCCCCCCCCCCCCCCCCCCCCCCCCCCCCCCCCCCCCCCCCCCCCCCCCCCCCCCCCCCCCCCCCCCCCCCCCCCCCCCCCCCCCCCCCCCCCCCCCCCCCCCCCCCCCCCCCCCCCCCCCCCCCCCCCCCCCCCCCCCCCCCCCCCCCCCCCCCCCCCCCCCCCCCCCCCCCCCCCCCCCCCCCCCCCCCCCCCCCCCCCCCCCCCCCCCCCCCCCCCCCCCCCCCCCCCCCCCCCCCCCCCCCCCCCCCCCCCCCCCCCCCCCCCCCCCCCCCCCCCCCCCCCCCCCCCCCCCCCCCCCCCCCCCCCCCCCCCCCCCCCCCCCCCCCCCCCCCCCCCCCCCCCCCCCCCCCCCCCCCCCCCCCCCCCCCCCCCCCCCCCCCCCCCCCCCCCCCCCCCCCCCCCCCCCCCCCCCCCCCCCCCCCCCCCCCCCCCCCCCCCCCCCCCCCCCCCCCCCCCCCCCCCCCCCCCCCCCCCCCCCCCCCCCCCCCCCCCCCCCCCCCCCCCCCCCCCCCCCCCCCCCCCCCCCCCCCCCCCCCCCCCCCCCCCCCCCCCCCCCCCCCCCCCCCCCCCCCCCCCCCCCCCCCCCCCCCCCCCCCCCCCCCCCCCCCCCCCCCCCCCCCCCCCCCCCCCCCCCCCCCCCCCCCCCCCCCCCCCCCCCCCCCCCCCCCCCCCCCCCCCCCCCCCCCCCCCCCCCCCCCCCCCCCCCCCCCCCCCCCCCCCCCCCCCCCCCCCCCCCCCCCCCCCCCCCCCCCCCCCCCCCCCCCCCCCCCCCCCCCCCCCCCCCCCCCCCCCCCCCCCCCCCCCCCCCCCCCCCCCCCCCCCCCCCCCCCCCCCCCCCCCCCCCCCCCCCCCCCCCCCCCCCCCCCCCCCCCCCCCCCCCCCCCCCCCCCCCCCCCCCCCCCCCCCCCCCCCCCCCCCCCCCCCCCCCCCCCCCCCCCCCCCCCCCCCCCCCCCCCCCCCCCCCCCCCCCCCCCCCCCCCCCCCCCCCCCCCCCCCCCCCCCCCCCCCCCCCCCCCCCCCCCCCCCCCCCCCCCCCCCCCCCCCCCCCCCCCCCCCCCCCCCCCCCCCCCCCCCCCCCCCCGTGTAGCCGTGATGGTCTCTTTTCGGCGGAGTCCGGGAAGTGAACACGGTTTCGGTGTTATGCATGAACGTAAGTAGTTTAAGGATCACTTCTAGCTTCTCGGCCGTTGCTTTGCTTCTCTTCTCGCTCTTATTTGCGTATGTTAGCCACCATATTTGCTTAGTGCTTGCTGCAACTCCACCTCATTACCCCATCCTACCCATAAGCTTAAATAGTCTTGATCTCGCGGGTTTTGAGATTGCTGAGTCCTCGTGACTCACAGATACTATCAAAAGAGTTGCAGGTGCCGATGATGCCAGTGCAGGTGACGCAAACGAACTCAAGTGGGAGTTCGACGAGGACATTGGTCGTTACTATGTTTCGTTTCCTCATGATCAGTAGTGGAGCCCAGTTGGGACGATCGGGGATCTAGCAGTTGGGTTTATCTTCTTTTCTTTTGGATTTGACCGTAGTCAGTCTATGTGTGCATTTTGGATGATGTATGAATTATTTAAGTATTGTGTGAAGTGGCGATTGTAAGCCAACCCTCTTTATCCCTTTCTTGTTCATTACATGGAATTGTGTGAAGATGACCCTTCTTGCGACAAAACCACAATGCGGTTATGCCTCTAAGTCGTGCCCCGAGACGTGAGAGATATAGCCGCATCGTGGGTGTTACAATTTGGTTTACTAATGGTAACAATCAACATGGCTATGATGCTTCTTGCTTATGATCTCGATTGCATGACTAGCTTCAACAATTTGTTGCTTCTTTCTATTATCATCGCTATTATGCTATTCATGTTGTATCCACTATTTTTCTGGATTAAACATAATGGAAATTCCTTAAAGGTTCAACACAATTTTACCTTAGCTTCATGAGGACTTTTTAAGTAGAGTTTTTGGCACACTCCTGAATAAGTTTATGAAAATAGGGAGTTGCACCTCTAGTTTTTTTTGAGCGGGACATCATGGAGTTATCCTATTTGACTGCGTTTTTTAGAGCGGAGCTGAATTCACAAAGCAAAGCAGTCCCAAACATGCCCTAAAAGACATCCCATACCGGGTTGTTATCATGATCACCCAAATTTCCCAACATGAAATCTCCCTTCCCAATGAGATATCTCACCGCCCTCTCTCCCCCCCCCCCCCCCCCCCCCCCCCCCCCCCCCCCCCCCCCCCCCCCCCCCCCCCCCCCCCCCCCCCCCCCCCCCCCCCCCCCCCCCCCCCCCCCCCCCCCCCCCCCCCCCCCCCCCCCCCCCCCCCCCCCCCCCCCCCCCCCCCCCCCCCCCCCCCCCCCCCCCCCCCCCCCCCCCCCCCCCCCCCCCCCCCCCCCCCCCCCCCCCCCCCCCCCCCCCCCCCCCCCCCCCCCCCCCCCCCCCCCCCCCCCCCCCCCCCCCCCCCCCCCCCCCCCCCCCCCCCCCCCCCCCCCCCCCCCCCCCCCCCCCCCCCCCCCCCCCCCCCCCCCCCCCCCCCCCCCCCCCCCCCCCCCCCCCCCCCCCCCCCCCCCCCCCCCCCCCCCCCCCCCCCCCCCCCCCCCCCCCCCCCCCCCCCCCCCCCCCCCCCCCCCCCCCCCCCCCCCCCCCCCCCCCCCCCCCCCCCCCCCCCCCCCCCCCCCCCCCCCCCCCCCCCCCCCCCCCCCCCCCCCCCCCCCCCCCCCCCCCCCCCCCCCCCCCCCCCCCCCCCCCCCCCCCCCCCCCCCCCCCCCCCCCCCCCCCCCCCCCCCCCCCCCCCCCCCCCCCCCCCCCCCCCCCCCCCCCCCCCCCCCCCCCCCCCCCCCCCCCCCCCCCCCCCCCCCCCCCCCCCCCCCCCCCCCCCCCCCCCCCCCCCCCCCCCCCCCCCCCCCCCCCCCCCCCCCCCCCCCCCCCCCCCCCCCCCCCCCCCCCCCCCCCCCCCCCCCCCCCCCCCCCCCCCCCCCCCCCCCCCCCCCCCCCCCCCCCCCCCCCCCCCCCCCCCCCCCCCCCCCCCCCCCCCCCCCCCCCCCCCCCCCCCCCCCCCCCCCCCCCCCCCCCCCCCCCCCCCCCCCCCCCCCCCCCCCCCCCCCCCCCCCCCTGAAGAACACTATCCTGGAGTGCAAGACAGTTTCATTGCTTGTGGAGTTGCAGATTTTGTTGGGCAGAAGCTCACCAACTGGAATGATGAACTCATTATGCAATTCTACTCCACAGCACACTTCTATCCAGATGGCAGGATATATGGATGTCTGAAGGAACGAGATACCAGTCAACCATTGACGAATGGGCAAGTCTGATAAATGCCCCAAAGGAGAGTGAAGATGACTTGGACATTTATGCCAAGAAGAAAATGGATCATAACTCAATGTCACATATGTACAAGGAGATCCCTGATGAAGCACTTGAGATTTTCAAGTTTGGATCAGTTCATTTTCTTCTGTCAGGGCTGCCTACGATCAACCAGATCCTAAGGCACACTCTTTTGCCCAAATCAGGTGATCACAACATGATTCGAGGGCATGCAATAAACTTGCTACATGTATTTGATGTGCCCCAGAAATTCAAGGTCATGAGCCTTATGGTTGAAACTATCAAGAGGACTGCAGCAGACCAGAAGAGAAGTTGTGGATATGCTCCACAGATTCAGGAGTTGATTAACTCAAAGATGGGCACAGGAAAATATCAGTTGGATAAAGAACATTTTGCTCTCTATCCAGACTTTGAGGACAATCAAGTTGTCATGAATGAGGATGAACCATCATCAATGCAAGCTCGAGCAAAGAAGGAGAAAGCAAGGAAAGAGAAGGCTGCCAAGATGCCAACTCAAGAGGAGGCATCTAAGTATTTCTTGAAGAACAAGCAGGAGCAGCTTGGTTACTTGATAGCATCAACACTAAGGATTGAGAAGGGGTTGGCCACCCTAACTCAAAACCAGGAGAGCCTGGAAAGGATCATGGAACAAAAATTCTATGATCTTGATGTCAAAGTAACTGAGATTCAGTCTATTGTGGAACAACTTCATGATGACATGCAGGAGAGGAAGGGCAAGACAACCACTAATGCATTTGCCAAAGTGCCTAGAGCTCAGAGGTCAGCTGCAGTGCCTGTGACAGACACAAGAGCCACATCATCTGCACCAGCTACAGCTCCTACAGCTCCAGCACCAACTCCTCCAGCTCCATCTACATCGACTGAAGCCTTCATTCTTGGAGTTATCTATACACCACCACCACCACCTG
>JAAAWM010008271.1:0-12914 GCA_036873465.1 Thinopyrum obtusiflorum
CATAGCATGTGCTACAAAGTTGAGAGGGTTACGGCAAAAACTGGATGCACTTCGTTTACAAACTAGACAATCACTTTCAAAGTATCACGGTTTCTGACGAAAACTCATCTATTACAAAGGGACTTCAGTTTTTAACTTATTGTCACTCTAGACTTTTTGTGCATGCAATATGCACCATTCAAAGGCACATCATCAATTTACAACCTTTTTCTGACTTCATTTGCTATTTTTCATGCATTTAATAATTGTTTTGAGGTAAATGACCCTGAAATTGAAAAGCACTAGAAATGAGCTCTGAAAAGGTTGAAACTTGGCATGGTATTATAATTTTACCCACATAGCATGTGCTAAATTGTTGGGAGGGTTACGGCAAAAACTGGATGCACTTCGTGTACAAAGTGAACAGTCTCTTTCAAAGTATTAGGGTTTCGCACAAAAAATCATCTATTACAAAGGATTTCATTTTTTAACTTATTTTAACTCCAGGTTTTTTTTGCGTTCAATATGCAGCATTCAAAGCCACATCATCAATTTCAAACCCTTTTCTGAATTCAATTCCTTTTGGGGGGGGGGGGGGGGGGGGGGGGGGGGGGGGGGGGGGGGGGGGGGGGGGGGGGGGGGGGGGGGGGGGGGGGGGGGGGGGGGGGGGGGGGGGGGGGGGGGGGGGGGGGGGGGGGGGGGGGGGGGGGGGGGGGGGGGGGGGGGGGGGGGGGGGGGGGGGGGGGGGGGGGGGGGGGGGGGGGGGGGGGGGGGGGGGGGGGGGGGGGGGGGGGGGGGGGGGGGGGGGGGATTTTTTAACTTATTTTAACTCCAGACTTTTTGTGCGTTCAATATGCACCATTTAAAGCCACATCATCAATTTTAAACCCTTTTCTTACTTCATTTCCTTTTTCCATGTATCTAATGCTTTTTTTGAGCTAAATGACCGTGTAATTGAAAAGCTCTACAAATGAGAGGGTTACGGCAAAAACTTGATGCACTTCATGTACAAACTGGACAATCTCTTTCAAAGTATCACGGTTTCTGACGAAAACTCATCTATTACAAAGGGACTTCATTTTTTAACTTATTTTCACTCTAGACTTTTTGTGCATTCAATATGCACCATTCAAAGGCACATCATCAATTTTCAACCCTTTTCTGACTTCATTTGCTATTTTTCATACATTTAATAATTGGTTTGAGGTAAATGACCCTGAAATTGAAAAGCACTAGAAATGAGCTCGCAAAAGGTTGAAACTTGGCATGGTATTATAATTTCACCCACATAGCATGTGCTAACTAGTTGAGAGGGTTACGGCAAAAACTGGATGCACTTCGTGTACAAAGTGAACAATCTCTTTCAAAGTATTAGGGTTTCGGACAAAAACTCATCTATTACAAAGGGATTTCAGTTTTTAACTTATTTTAACTCTAGACTTTTTGTGCGTTCAATACGCACCATTCAAAGCCACATCATCAATTTCAAATCCTTTTCTGAATCCATTTCATTTTTTCGTGTATTTAATGATTTCTTTTTGAGCTAAATGACCATGAAATTGAAAAGCACTACAAATGAGCTCTGAAAAGGTTGAAACTTGGCATGGTATCATAATCTCACCCACATAGCATGTGCTAAAAAGTTGAGAGGGTTACGGCAACAATGGGATGCACTTCGTGTACAAACTGGACAATCTTATTCAAAGTATTAGGGTTTCGGTCGAAAACTCATCTATTACAAAGGGATTTCATTTTTTAACTTATTTTAACTCCAGATTTTTTTGCGTTCAATATGCACCTTCAAAGCCACATCATCAATTTTAGACCCTTTTCTGACTTCATTTCCTTTTTTCATGTATTTAATGATTTTTTGAGCTAAATGACCGTGAAATTGAAAAGCTCTACAAATGAGCTCTGAAAAGGTTTAAACTTGGCATGGTATCATAATTTCACCCACATAACATGTGCTACAAAGTTGAGAGGGTTACGGCAAAAACCTGGATGCACTTCATGTACAAACTGGACAATCTCTTTCAAAGTATCACGTATTCGGACGAAAACTCATCTATTAGAAAGGAATTTCATTTTTTAACTTATTTTAACTCCAGACTTTTTGTGCGTTCAATATGCAGCATTCAAAGCCACATCATGAATTTTCAACTTTTTCTGATTTCATTTGCTATTTTTCTTGCATTTAATGATTTTTTGAGCTAAATGACCCTGAAATTGAAAATCACTATGACCTCTGAAAAGGTTGAAACTTGGCATGGTATCATAATTTGACCCACATAGCCTGTGCTAGAGAGTTGAGAGGGTTACGGCAAAAACAGAATGCGGGGGGGGGGGGGGGGGGGGGGGGGGGGGGGGGGGGGGGGGGGGGGGGGGGGGGGGGGGGGGGGGGGGGGGGGGGGGGGGGGGGGGGGGGGGGGGGGGGGGGGGGGGGGGGGGGGGGGGGGGGGGGGGGGGGGGGGGGGGGGGGGGGGGGGGGGGGGGGGGGGGGGGGGGGGGGGGGGGGGGGGGGGGGGGGGGGGGGGGGGGGGGGGGGGGGGGGGGGGGGGGGGGGGGGGGGGGGGGGGGGGGGGGGGGGGGGGGGGGGGGGGGGGGGGGGGGGGGGGGGGGGGGGGGGGGGGGGGGGGGGGGGGGGGGGGGGGGGGGGGGGGGGGGGGGGGGGGGGGGGGGGGGGGGGGGGGGGGGGGGGGGGGGGGGGGGGGGGGGGGGGGGGGGGGGGGGGGGGGGGGGGGGGGGGGGGGGGGGGGGGGGGGGGGGGGGGGGGGGGGGGGGGGGGGGGGGGGGGGGGGGGGGGGGGGGGGGGGGGGGGGGGGGGGGGGGGGGGGGGGGGGGGGGGGGGGGGGGGGGGGGGGGGGGGGGGGGGGGGGGGGGGGGGGGGGGGGGGGGGGGGGGGGGGGGGGGGGGGGGGGGGGGGGGGGGGGGGGGGGGGGGGGGGGGGGGGGGGGGGGGGGGGGGGGGGGGGGGGGGGGGGGGGGGGGGGGGGGGGGGGGGGGGGGGGGGGGGGGGGGGGGGGGGGGGGGGGGGGGGGGGGGGGGGGGGGGGGGGGGGGGGGGGGGGGGGGGGGGGGGGGGGGGGGGGGGGGGGGGGGGGGGGGGGGGGGGGGGGGGGGGGGGGGGGGGGGGGGGGGGGGGGGGGGGGGGGGGGGGGGGGGGGGGGGGGGGGGGGGGGGGGGGGGGGGGGGGGGGGGGGGGGGGGGGGGGGGGGGGGGGGGGGGGGGTCAATTTCACGGTCATTTAGCTCAAAAAATCATTAAATACATGAAAAAAGGAAGTGAAGTCAGAAAAGGGTTGAAAATTGATGATGTGCCTTTGAATGGTGCATATTGAACGCACAAAAAGTCTGGAGTTAAAATAAGTTAGAAAATGAAATCCCTTTGTAATAGATGAGTTTTCGTCCGAAACCCTAATACTTTGAAGGAGATTGTCCAGTTTGCACACGGAGTGCATCCAGTTTTTGCCGTAACCGTCTCAACTTTCAGTACATGCTATGTGTGTGAGATTATGATACCATGCCAAGTTGCAACCTTTTCAGAGCTAATTTGTGGTGCTTTTCAATTTCACGGTCATTTAGCACAAAAAAATCATTAAATACATGAAAAAAGGAAATGAAGTCAGAAAAGGGTTTAAAATTGACGATGTGGCTTTGAATGGTGCATATTGAACGCACAAAAAGTCTGGAATTAAAATAAGTTAAAAAAGGAAGTCCCTTTGTAATAGATGAGTTTTCGTCAGAAACCGTGATACTTTGAAAGAGATTGTCCTGTTTGTACATGAAGTGCATCCAGTTTTTGCCGTAACCCGCTCAACTTTTTAGCACATGCTATGTGGGTGAAATTATGATACCATGTCAAGTTTCAACCTCTTTAGAGTCCATTTGTCGTGTTTTTCAATTTCAGGGTCATTTAGCTCAAAATATCATGAAATGCATGAAAAATAGCAAATGAAGTCTGGAAAGGGTTGAAAATTGATGATTTGACTTTGAATGGTGCATATTGAGCGCACAAAAAGTCTGGAGTTAAATTAAGTTAAAAAAAATTAAATCCCTTTGTAATAGATGAGTTTTCGTCCGAAACCCCGATACTTTGAAAGAGATTGTCAAGTTTGCACATGAAGTGCATTCAGTTTTTGCCTTAACCCTCTCAACTCTCTAGCACAGGCTATGTGGGTGAAATTATGATACCATGCCAAGTTTCAACCTTTTCAGAGTTCATAGTGATTTTCAATTTCAGGGTCATTTAGCTCAAAAAATCATTAAATGCAAAAAAATAGCAAATGAAATCAGAAAAAGTTGAAAATTGATGATGTGGCTTTGAATGGTGCATATTGAACGCACAAAAAGTCTGGAGTTAAAATAAGTTAAAAAATGAAATTCCTTTGCAATAGATGAGTTTTCGTCCGAATCCGTGATACTTTGAAAGAGATTGTCCAGTTTGTACATGAAGTGCATCCAGGTTTTTGCCGTAACCCTCTCAACTTTGTAGCACATGCTATGTGGGTGAAATTATGATACCATGCCAAGTTTATACCTTTTCAGTGCTCATTTGTAGTGCTTTTCAATTTCATGGTCATTTAGTTCAAAAAAATCATTAAATACAGTAAAAAAGGAAATGAAGTCAGAAAAGGGTTGAAAATTGATGATGTGGCTTTGAATGGTGCATATTGAACGCACAAAAAGTCTGGAGTTAAAGTAAGTTAAAAATGAAATCCCTTTGTAATAGATGAGTTTTCGTCTGAAACCCTAATACTTTGAAGGAGATTGTCCAGTTTGTACACGAAGTGCATCCAGTTTTTGCCGTAACCCTCTCAAGTTTTAGTACATGCTATGTGGGTGAGATTATGATACCATGCCAAGTTTCAACCTTTTCAGAGCTCATTTATGGTGCTTTTCAATTTCACGGTCATTTAGCTCAAAAAATCATTAAATACAAGAAAAAAGGAAATGAATTCAGAAAAGGGTTTGAAATTGACGATGTGGCTTTGAATGGTGCATATTGAATGCACAAAAAGTCTGGAGTTAAAATAAGTTAAAAAATGAAGTCCCTTTGTAAAAGATGAGTTTTCGTTAGAAACCGTGATACTTTGAAAGAGATTGTCCTGTTTGTACATGAAGTGCATCCAGTTTTTGCCGTAACCCTCTCAACTTTTTAGCACATGCTATGTGGGTGAAATTATGATACCATGTCAAGTTTCAACCTCTTTAGAGTCCATTTGTAGAGTTTTTCAATTTCAGGGTCATTTAGCTCAAAAAATCATTAAATGCATGAAAAATAGCAAATGAAGTCTGGAAAGGGTTGAAAATTGATGATGTGACTTTGAATGGTGCATATTGAACGCACAAAAAGTTGGAGTTAAATTAAGTTAAAAAAAATTAAATCCCTTTGTAATAGATGAGTTTTCGTCCGAAACCCCGATACTTTGAAAGAGATTGTCAAGTTTGCACATGAAGTGCATTCAGTTTTTGCCGTAACCCTCTCAACTCTCTAGCACAGGCTATGTGGGTGAAATTATGATACCATGCCAAGTTTCAACCTTTTCAGAGTTCATAGTGATTTTCAATTTCAGGGTCATTTAGCTCAAAAAATCATTAAATGCAAAAAATAGCAAATGAAATCAGAAAAAGTTGAAAATTGATGATGTGGCTTTGAATGGTGCATATTGAACGCAAAAACAATTCTGGGGTTAAAATAAGTTAAAAAATGAAATCCCTTTGTAATAGATGAGTTTTCGACCGAAACCGTGATACTTTGAATAAGATTGTCCAGTTTGTACACGAAGTGCATCCCGTTGTTGCCGTAACCCTCTCAACTTTTTAGCACATGCTATGTGGGTGAAATTATGATACGATGCCAAGTTTCAACCTTTTCAGAGCTTATTTGTAGTGCTTTTCAATTTCACGGTCATTTAGATCAAAAAAATCATTAAATACATGCACAAAGGAAATGAAGTCTTAAAAGGGTTGAAAATTGATGATGTGGCTTTGAATGGTGCATATTTAACGCAAGAACAATTCTGGGGTTAAAATAAGTTAAAAATGAAATCCCTTTGTAATAGATGAGTTTTCGACCGAAACCCTAATACTTTGAATAAGATTGTCCAGTTTGTACAGGAAGTGCATCCCGTTGTTGCCGTAACCCTCTCAACTTTTTAGCACATGCTATGTGGGTGAGATTATGATACCATGCCAAGTTTCAATGTTTTCAGAGCTCATTTGTAGTGCTTTTCAATTTCACGGTCATTTAGCTCAAAAAAATCATTAAATACATGAAAAAAGGAAATGAATTCAGAAAAGGGTTTGAAATTGATGATGTGGCTTTGAATGGTGTATATTGAACGCACACAAAGTCTGGAGTTAAAATAAGTTAAAAAATGAAATCCCTTTGTAATAGATGAATTTTTGTCCGAAACCCTAATCCTTTGAAAGAGATTGTTCACTTTGTACACGAAGTGCATCCAGTTTTTGCCGTAACCCTCTCAACTATTTAGCACATGCTATGTGGGTGAAATTATAATACCATGCCAAGTTTCAACCTTTTCAGAGCTCATTTCTAGTGCTTTTCAATTTCAGGGTCATTTACCTCAAAACAATTATTAGATGCATGAAAAATAGCAAATGAAGTCAGAAAAGGGTTGAAAATTGATGATTTTCCTTTGAATGGTGCATATTGAATGCACAAAAAGTCTAGAGTGAAAATAAGTTAAAAAATGAAGTCCCTTTGTAATAGATGAGTTTTCGTCAGAAACCGTGATACTTTGAAAGAGATTGTCCAGTTTGTACATGAAGTGCATCAAGTTTTTGCTGTAACCCTCTCAACTTGTTAGCACATTCTATGTGGGTGAAATTATGATACCATGCCAAGTTTAAACCTTTTCAGAGCTCATTTGTAGAGCTTTTCAATTTCACGGTCATTTAGCTCAAAAAAATCATTAAATACATGAAAAAAGGAAATGAAGTCAGAAAAGGGTTTAAAATTGATGATGTGGCTTTGAATGGTGGATATTGAACACACAAAAAGTCTGGAGTTAAAATAAGTTTAAAAATCAAATTTGTTCGTACTAGATGAGTTTTCGTCCGAAACCCTCAACTTTGAAAGAGATTGTTCACTTTGTACACGAAGTGCATCCAGTTTTTGCCGTAACCCTCTCAACTTTTTAGCACATGCTATGTGCGTGAAATTATGATACCATGCCAAGTTTCAACATTTTCAGAGCTCATTTGTAGTGCTTTTCAATTTCAGGGTCATTTACCTCAAAACAATCATTAAATGCATGAAAATAGCAAATGAAGTGAGAAAAGGGTTGTAAATTGATGATGTGCCTTTGAATGGTGCATATTGAATGCACAAAAAGTCTAGAGTGAAAATAAGTTAAATAATGAAGTCCCTTTGTAATAGATGAGTTTTCGTCAGAAACCGTGATACTTTGAAAGAGATTGTCCAGTTTGTACTTGAAGTGCATCCAGTTTTTGCCGTAACCCTCTCAACTTTGTAGCACATGCTATGTGGATGAAATTATGATACCGTGCCAAGTTTAAACCTTTTCAGTGCTCATTTGTAGTGCTTTTCAATTTCACGGTCATTTAGTTCAAAAAAATCTTTAAATACATGAAAAAAGGAAATGAAGTCAGAAAAGGGTTGAAATTTGATGATGTGGCTTTGAATGGTGCGTATTGAACGCCCGAAAAGTCTGGAGTTAAAATAAGTTAAAAAATGAAGTCCCTTTGTAATAGATGAGTTTTCGTCAGAAACCGTGATACTTTGAAAGTGATTGTCTAGTTTGTACATGAAGTGCATCCAGTTTTTGCCGTAACCCTCTCAACTTTGTAGCACATGCTATGTGGGTGAAATTATGATACCATGCCAAGTATAAACCTTTTCAGTGCTCATTTGTAGTGCTTTTCAATTTCACAGTCATTTAGTTCAAAAAAATCATTAAATACATGAAAAAAGAAATGAAGTCAGAAAAGGGTTGAAAATTGATGATGTGGCTTTGAATGGTGCATATTGAACGCACACAAAGTCCGGAGCTAAAATAAGTTAAAAAAATTAGATCCCTTTGTAATAGATGAGTTTTCATCCAAAACCCTGATACTTTGAAAGAGATTGTCAACTTTGTACATGAAGTGCATCCAGTTTTTGCCGTAACCCTCTCAACTTTTTAGCACATGCTACGTGGGTGAAATTATGATACCATGTCAAGTTTCAACCTCTTTAGAGTCCATTTGTAGTGTTTATCAATTTCAGGGTCATTTAGCTCAAAAAATCATTAAATGCATGAAAAATAGCAAATGAACTCTGGAAAGGGTTGAAAATTGATGATGTGGCTTTGAATGGTGCATATTGAACGCACAAAAAGTCTGGAGTTAAATTAAGTTAAAAAAAATTAAATCCCTTTGTAATAGATGAGTTTTCGTCCGAAACCCCGATACTTTGAAAGAGATTGTCAAGTTTGCACATGAAGTGCATTCAGTTTTTGCCGTAACCCGCTCAACTCTCTAGCACAGGCTATGTGGGTGAAATTATGATACCATGCCAAGTTTCAATCTTTTCAGAGTTCATAGTGTTTTTTAATTTCAGGGTCATTTAGCTCAAAAAATTATTAAATGCAAGAAAAATAGCAAATGAAATCAGAAAAGGTTGAAAATAGATGATGTGGCTTTGAATGGTGCATATTGAACACACACACAAAGTCTGGAGTTAAAATGAGTTAAAAAATGAAATTCCTTTGTAATAGATGAGTTTTCGTCAGAAACCGTGATACTTTGAAAGAGATTGTCCAGTTTGTACATGAAGTGCATCTAGTTTTCACCGTAACCCTCTCAACTTTTTAGCACATGCTACGTGGGTGAAATTATGATACCATGTCAAGTTTCAAAATAAGTTAAAATTGATGATGTGGCTTTGAATGGTGCATATTGAATGCAAAAAAAACCTGGAGTTAAAATAAGTTAAAAAATGAAATCCCTTTGTAATAGATGAGTTTTCAACCGAAACCCTAATACTTTGAATAAGATTGTCCAGTTTGTACACGAAGTGCATGGGGGGGGGGGGGGGGGGGGGGGGGGGGGGGGGGGGGGGGGGGGGGGGGGGGGGGGGGGGGGGGGGGGGGGGGGGGGGGGGGGGGGGGGGGGGGGGGGGGGGGGGGGGGGGGGGGGGGGGGGGGGGGGGGGGGGGGGGGGGGGGGGGGGGGGGGGGGGGGGGGGGGGGGGGGGGGGGGGGGGGGGGGGGGGGGGGGGGGGGGGGGGGGGGGGGGGGGGGGGGGGGGGGGGGGGGGGGGGGGGGGGGGGGGGGGGGGGGGGGGGGGGGGGGGGGGGGGGGGGGGGGGGGGGGGGGGGGGGGGGGGGGGGGGGGGGGGGGGGGGGGGGGGGGGGGGGGGGGGGGGGGGGGGGGGGGGGGGGGGGGGGGGGGGGGGGGGGGGGGGGGGGGGGGGGGGGGGGGGGGGGGGGGGGGGGGGGGGGGGGGGGGGGGGGGGGGGGGGGGGGGGGGGGGGGGGGGGGGGGGGGGGGGGGGGGGGGGGGGGGGGGGGGGGGGGGGGGGGGGGGGGGGGGGGGGGGGGGGGGGGGGGGGGGGGGGGGGGGGGGGGGGGGGGGGGGGGGGGGGGGGGGGGGGGGGGGGGGGGGGGGGGGGGGGGGGGGGGGGGGGGGGGGGGGGGGGGGGGGGGGGGGGGGGGGGGGGGGGGGGGGGGGGGGGGGGGGGGGGGGGGGGGGGGGGGGGGGGGGGGGGGGGGGGGGGGGGGGGGGGGGGGGGGGGGGGGGGGGGGGGGGGGGGGGGGGGGGGGGGGGGGGGGGGGGGGGGGGGGGGGGGGGGGGGGGGGGGGGGGGGGGGGGGGGGGGGGGGGGGGGGGGGGGGGGGGGGGGGGGGGGGGGGGGGGGGGGGGGGGGGGGGGGGGGGGGGGGGGGGGGGGGGGGGGGGGGGGGGGGGGGGGGGGGGGGGGGGGGGGGGGGGGGGGGGGGGGGGGGGGGGGGGGGGGGGGGGGGGGGGGGGGGGGGGGGGGGGGGGGGGGGGGGGGGGGGGGGGGGGGGGGGGGGGGGGGGGGGGGGGGGGGGGGGGGGGGGGGGGGGGGGGGGGGGGGGGGGGGGGGGGGGGGGGGGGGGGGGGGGGGGGGGGGGGGGGGGGGGGGGGGGGGGGGGGGGGGGGGGGGGGGGGGGGGGGGGGGGGGGGGGGGGGGGGGGGGGGGGGGGGGGGGGGGGGGGGGGGGGGGGGGGGGGGGGGGGGGGGGGGGGGGGGGGGGGGGGGGGGGGGGGGGGGGGGGGGGGGGGGGGGGGGGGGGGGGGGGGGGGGGGGGGGGGGGGGGGGGGGGGGGGGGGGGGGGGGGGGGGGGGGGGGGGGGGGGGGGGGGGGGGGGGGGGGGGGGGGGGGGGGGGGGGGGGGGGGGGGGGGGGGGGGGGGGGGGGGGGGGGGGGGGGGGGGGGGGGGGGGGGGGGGGGGGGGGGGGGGGGGGGGGGGGGGGGGGGGGGGGGGGGGGGGGGGGGGGGGGGGGGGGGGGGGGGGGGGGGGGGGGGGGGGGGGGGGGGGGGGGGGGGGGGGGGGGGGGGGGGGGGGGGGGGGGGGGGGGGGGGGGGGGGGGGGGGGGGGGGGGGGGGGGGGGGGGGGGGGGGGGGGGGGGGGGGGGGGGGGGGGGGGGGGGGGGGGGGGGGGGGGGGGGGGGGGGGGGGGGGGGGGGGGGGGGGGGGGGGGGGGGGGGGGGGGGGGGGGGGGGGGGGGGGGGGGGGGGGGGGGGGGGGGGGGGGGGGGGGGGGGGGGGGGGGGGGGGGGGGGGGGGGGGGGGGGGGGGGGGGGGGGGGGGGGGGGGGGGGGGGGGGGGGGGGGGGGGGGGGGGGGGGGGGGGGGGGGGGGGGGGGGGGGGGGGGGGGGGGGGGGGGGGGGGGGGGGGGGGGGGGGGGGGGGGGGGGGGGGGGGGGGGGGGGGGGGGGGGGGGGGGGGGGGGGGGGGGGGGGGGGGGGGGGGGGGGGGGGGGGGGGGGGGGGGGGGGGGGGGGGGGGGGGGGGGGGGGGGGGGGGGGGGGGGAAGGGTTGTAAATCGATGATGTGCCTTTGAATGGTGCATATTGAATGCACAAAGAGTCTAGAGTGACAATAAGTTAAAAAAATGAAGTCCCTTTGTAATAGATGAGTTTTCGTCAGAAACCGTGATACTTTGAAAGTGATTGTCTAGCTTGTACATGAAGTGCATCCAGTTTTTGCCGTAACCCTCTCAACTTTGTAGCACATGCTATGTCGGTGAAATTATGATACCATGCCAAGTTTAAACCTTTTCAGTGCTCATTTTGTAGTGCTTTTCAATTTCACGGTCATTTAGTTCAAAAAAATCATTAAATACATGAAAAAAGGAAATGAAGTCAGAAAAGGGTTGAAAATTGATGATGTGGCTTTGAATGGTGCATATTGAACGCACAAAAAGTCTGGAGTTAAAATAAGTTAAAAAATGAAATCCCTTTGTAATAGATGAGTTTTCGTCCGAAACCCTAATACTTTGAAGGAGATTTTTCCAGTTTGTACACGAAGTGCATCCAATTTTTGCCGTAACCCTCTCAACTTTCAGTACATGCTATGTGGGTGAGATTATGATACCATGCCAAGTTTCAACCTTTTCAGAGCTCATTTGTGGTGCTTTTCAATTTCACGGTAATTTAGCTCAAAAAAATCATTTAATACATGAAAAAAGGAAATGAAGTCAGAAAAGGGTTTAAAATTGATGATGTGGCTTTGAATGGTGCATATTTAATGGACAAAAAGTCTGGAGTTAAAATAAGTTTAAAAAATGAAGTCCCTTTGTAATAGATGAGTTTTTGTCAGAAACCGTGATACTTTGAAAGAGATTGTCCAGTTTGTACATGAAGTGCATCCAGTTTTTTCCGTAACCCTCTCAAATTTTTAGCACATGCTATGTGGGTGAAATTGTGATACCATGTCAAGTTTCAACCTCTTTAGAGTCCATTTGTAGTGTTTTTCATTTTCAGGTTCATTTATCTCAAAAAATCATTAAATGCATGAAAAATAGCAAATGAAGTCTGGAAAGGGTTGAATATTGATGATGTGACTTTGAATGGTGCATATTGAACGCACAAAAAGTCTGGAGTTAAATTAAGTTAAAAAAATTAAATCCCTTTGTAATAGATGAGTTTTCGTCCGAAACCCCGATACTTTGAAAGAGATTGTCAAGTTTGCACATGTAGTGCATTCAATTTTTGCCGTAACCCTCTCAGCTCTCTAGCACAGGCTATGTGGGTGAAATTATGATACCATGCCAAGTTTCAACCTTTTCAGAGTTCATAGTGATTTTCAATTTCAGGGTCATTTAGTTCAAAAAATCATTAAATGCAAGAAAAATAGCAAATGAAATCAGAAAAAGTTGAAAATAGATGATGTGGCTTTGAATGGTGCATATTGAACGCACAAAAAGTCTGGAGTTAAAATAAGTTAAAAAATGAAATCCCTTTGTAATAAATTAGTTTTTGTCTGAAACCCTAATACTTTGAAAGAGATTGTTCACTTTGTACACGAAGTGCATCCAGTTTTTGCCGTAACCCTCTCAACTATTTAGCACATGCTATGTGGGTGAAATTATAATACCATGCCAAGTTTCAACCTTTTCAGAGCTCATTTCTAGTGCTTTTCAATTTCAGGGTCATTTACCTCAAAACAATTATTAAATGCATAACAAAAAGCAAATGAAGTCAGAAAAGGGTTGCAAATTGATGATGTGCCTTTGAATGGTGCATATCGAATGCACAAAAAGTCTAGAGTGAAAATAAGTTAAAAAATGAAGTCCCTTTGTAATAGATGAGTTTTCGTCAGAAACCGTGATACTTTGAAAGAGATTGTCCAGTTTGTACATGAAGTGCATCAAGTTTTTGCATGACCCTCTCAACTTTGTACCACATTCTATGTGGGTGAAATTATGATAGCATGCCAAGTTTAAACCTTTTCAG
>JAAAWM010008272.1:0-12917 GCA_036873465.1 Thinopyrum obtusiflorum
GAGAGAGAAAGATCAAACACATAGCTACTGGTACATACCCTCAGCCCCGAGGGAGAACTACTCCCTCCTCGTCATGGAGAGCACCGGGATGATGAAGGTGGCCACCAGAGAGGCATTTCCCCCTCCGGCAGGGTGCCGGAACGGGTCTAGATTGGCTTTCGGTGGCTACGGAGGCTTCTGGCGGCGGAACTCCCGATCTATTGTGCTCTCGGATGTTTTTAGGGTATATGGAGATATATAGGCGGAAGAAGTACGTCAGGGGAGCCACGAGGGGCCCACGAGGGTGGAGGGCGCGCCCAGGGGGTGGGCGCGCCGCTGCCTCGTGGCCTCCTCGTAGATCCCCTGACATGCACTCCAAGTCTTCTGGGCTTCTTCTGATCCAAAAATAAGTTCCGTGAAGTTTCAGGTCAATTGGACTCCGTTTGGTTTTCCTTTTCTGCGATATTCTAAAATAAGGAAAAAAGCATAAACTGGCACTAGGCTCTAGGTTAATAGGTTAGTCCCAAAAATCATATAAAATAGCATATAAAGGCATATAAAACATCCAAGGTTGATAATATAATAGCATGGAACAATCAAAATTTATAGATACGTTGGAGACGTATGGGGGGGGGGGGGGGGGGGGGGGGGGGGGGGGGGGGGGGGGGGGGGGGGGGGGGGGGGGGGGGGGGGGGGGGGGGGGGGGGCAGGTGCACAAGTTTGATCAATGATAATTTCAATCACCTTTTCTAGCATCATTACATGTCATAACAGTAGCTCATAACATAAAGCTTCTCATGATCAAGTAACAAGCTATTCACATGTTAAAGTATAGATCATAAACTTTCTTGAAAACTAACAAACAGTTCTCAGTCATCAAACAATTGCAATTCATCTTATTTTCAGGAAGGGTCTATGTAAGAGCTTTGATTTAGCAAATCCCACATACTCAACTATCATATAGTCCTCCATGATTGCTACCACTCAAAGCATATTTTTAGAACAAATAGCATCCATCGAACACAGAGAAAGATAGGGGATTAATGTTTCGCCTCCCAACTTATTTATCATATAGATAATTGTCAACAATAATAATTCATGATCAAATATATTTGAATGGCCATAAATGCTTAGATCTTTCTCCACCACATGACGCTTGCCAACTAAAAGGTAGGTTGGAATGAGAAGGAATACTACTGACTCTTGCATAAAAGTAAAAGATGGGGGGGGGGGGGGGGGGGGGGGGGGGGGGGGGGGGGGGGGGGGGGGGGGGGGGGGGGGGGGGGGGGGGGGGGGGGGGGGGGGGGGGGGGGGGGGGGGGGGGGGGGGGGGGGGGGGGGGGGGGGGGGGGGGGGGGGGGGGGGGGGGGGGGGGGGGGGGGGGGGGGGGGGGGGGGGGGGGGGGGGGGGGGGGGGGGGGGGGGGGGGGGGGGGGGGGGGGGGGGGGGGGGGGGGGGGGGGGGGGGGGGGGGGGGGGGGGGGGGGGGGGGGGGGGGGGGGGGGGGGGGGGGGGGGGGGGGGGGGGGGGGGGGGGGGGGGGGGGGGGGGGGGGGGGGGGGGGGGGGGGGGGGGGGGGGGGGGGGGGTCTCCAACGTATCTATAATTTATGAAGTATTCATGCTATTATATTATCCATCTTGGATGTTTAATGGGCTTTGCTATGCACTTTTATATTATTTTTGGGACTAACCTATTGACCCAGAGCCCAGTGCCAGTTTCTGTTTTTTCCCTTGTTTCAGTGTTTCGCAGAAAAGGAATATCAAACGGAGTCCAAACGGAATGAAACCTTTGGGAGCGTGAATTTTGGAACGAACGTGATCCAGGAGACTTGGAGTTGAAGTCAGGGAAGCTTCGAGGTGGCCACGAGGCAGGGAGGCGCGCCTGCCCCCCCTGGGCGGGCCCCCCACCCTCGTGGGCCCCTCGTGGCTCCCCTGACCGACTTCTTTCGCCTATATATATCCATATACCCTAAAAACATCGGGGAACAGAATAGATCGGGAGTTTCGCCGCCGCAAGCCTCTGTAGCCACCAAAAACCAATCGGGACCCTATTCCGGCACCCTGCCGGAGGGGGGATCCCTCACCGGTGGCCATCTTCATCATCCCGACGATCTCCATGACGAGGACGGAGTAGTTCACCCTCGGGGCTGAGGGTATGTACCAGTAGCTATGTGTTTGATCTCTCTCTCTCTCGTGTTCTTGAGGTGAACGATCTTGATGTATCACGAGCTTTGCTATTATAGTTGGATCTTATGATGTTTGGGGGGGGGGGGGGGGGGGGGGGGGGGGGGGGGGGGGGGGGGGGGGGGGGGGGGGGGGGGGGGGGGGGGGGGGGGGGGGGGGGGGGGGGGGGGGGGGGGGGGGGGGGGGGGGGGGGGGGGGGGGGGGGGGGGGGGGGGGGGGGGGGGGGGGGGGGGGGGGGGGGGGGGGGGGGGGGGGGGGGGGGGGGGGGGGGGGGGGGGGGGGGGGGGGGGGGGGGGGGGGGGGGGGGGGGGGGGGGGGGGGGGGGGGGGGGGGGGGGGGGGGGGGGGGGGGGGGGGGGGGGGGGGGGGGGGGGGGGGGGGGGGGGGGGGGGGGGGGGGGGATGAGAAGGAATACTACTGACTCTTGCATAAAATTAAAAGATAGACCCTTCGCAGAGGGAAGCAAGGATTTGCAGAGGTGCCAGAGCTCGAAGCTAAAACAGAGATGAAAATAATTTTGAGAGGTATGCTTTCATTGTCAACATAACGACCGAGAGTTCCCAATATCTTCCATACAAGATACATCATAGGCAGTTCCCATGCAGAAAGGTAAATTTTTTACTCCCCCTCCACCAACATTCACACTCCACGACTTGTCCGAAACAACGGATGCCGTCCAACTATCAACATTCCTGGGGGAGTTTTGTTTAAATTATTTGCGATTTTGTTTTTGATCTTTTGATCATAGGACTGGGCATCCCAGTTCCAGCCATTTTCTCGTGAATGATGAGCGGAGTCCACTCATCGTGAGAATAACCCACCTAGCATGGAAGATACTGACAGCCCCTAGTCACTACATGAGCGATTCGGGCATACAAAACAGATTATTATTTGAAGGTTTAGAGTTTGGCACATGCAAATTTACTTGGAACGGCAGGTAAATACCGCATATATGTAGATATGGTGGACACTCATGGAATAAACTTGGTTCAAGCCCCCCCCCCCCCCCCCCCCCCCCCCCCCCCCCCCCCCCCCCCCCCCCCCCCCCCCCGTTTAGAGTTTGGCACATGCAAATTTACTTGGAACGGCAGGTAAATACCGCATGTAGGTAGATATGGTGGACACTCATGGAATAAACTTGGTTCAAGGAATTTGGATGCACAAGCAGTATTCCCGCTTAGTATGGATATTTTGGCTAGCAAAGGATTCTAAATAGCAAGCACCACATGTTAGAGGATCCATAACAATATAACTTCTATACAAATATACCCAAGCATAACTCATTATGTTGTCTTCCTTGTCCAACTTCAACTAATTTGCTCAGGTTTGAAAATAATTAATGGGGCTCACAATCATAGAAGATGTCCAAGATAGTATATTTATATGTGAAATCTCTCTTCCTTCAATATTCTTTCATGAATTGTTCAAGTGACCAATACAATGTTTGCTAACCTTCAAAAAATTTACCACCTCTACTTCTTATATGTGAAGGCTTTACTCCCCATGGGAAAGGCATATGAAACATATATAATTTCAGATTTATGACATTCAAATCATTCAACCATTTACTCATAGGGTATAAGTGAAGCACACGAGTAAATGACAAACTACTCCAAAAAGATATAAGTGAAGATCAATGAGTAGTTAAATAATTATGTAGCTTTGTGAAGACTCTCTCTCATTTAAGAATTTCAGATCTTGGGATATTATTCAAACAGCAAGCAAAACAAAATAAAATGACATTTCAAGGATAGCACTCATCATATGAAGAAGCAAAAACTTAGGCTCAACCGATAGGGGGGGGGGGGGGGGGGGGGGGGGGGGGGGGGGGGGGGGGGGGGGGGGGGGGGGGGGGGGGGGGGGGGGGGGGGGGGGGGGGGGGGGGGGGGGGGGGGGGGGGGGGGGGGGGGGGGGGGGGGGGGGGGGGGGGGGGGGGGGGGGGGGGGGGGGGGGGGGGGGGGGGGGGGGGGGGGGGGGGGGGGGGGGGGGGGGGGGGGGGGGGGGGGGGGGGGGGGGGGGGGGGGGGGGGGGGGGGGGGGGGGGGGGGGGGGGGGGGGGGGGGGGGGGGGGACCAAAGTTAATGATTTGTCTTTATCATACTAATCCATCTCACGAAGTTCCGTTAAGTTTTGTGTGATTGAAGTTTTCAAGTTTTGGGTGAGATATCGATATGAGGAGAATAAGGAGTGACAAGACCCTAAGATTGGGGATGCACAAGGCACCCCAAGATAATATTCAAGGAAGATCCAAGCAACTAAGCTTGGGGATGCCCTGGAAGGCATCCCCTCTTTCGTCTCCGACATTATCGGTAACCTCACTTGGAGCTATATTTTTATTCGTCACATGATATGTGTTTTGCTTGGAGCGTCATTTTATTTTATTTGTATTTGCTTGCTGCTACTTATAATAATGTTTTGGATCTTTAATTTCAATAAAAATGTCAAGGATAGCCGTTACCATGCTTATTTTGCAAGTGTATTTGTTGTTGTTTCAAAACAGAAAGTTTATCGCCGTTGCAAAAATTCCCGAGAAAAGTAAAAATGTGATAAAATGTTCAAACTTTTTGCACAATAATCTCTGATAAATTTTCTACAGTGTGTTAAATTTTCAGAATTTTTTGAGTTCAATATGTATGGATACTTCTTCATCCATTACAGACTGTCCTGTTTTGGCAGATTGCTGTGGGGGGGGGGGGGGGGGGGGGGGGGGGGGGGGGGGGGGGGGGGGGGGGGGGGGGGGGGGGGGGGGGGGGGGGGGGGGGGGGGGGGGGGGGGGGGGGGGGGGGGGGGGGGGGGGGGGGGGGGGGGGGGGGGGGGGGGGGGGGGGGGGGGGGGGGGGGGGGGGGGGGGGGGGGGGGGGGGGGGGGGGGGGGGGGGGGGGGGGGGGGGGGGGGGGGGGGGGGGGGGGGGGGGGGGGGGGGGGGGGGGGGGGGGGGGGGGGGGGGGGGGGGGGGGGGGGGGGGGGGGGGGGGGGGGGGGGGGGGGGGGGGGGGGGGGGGGGGGGGGGGGGGGGGGGGGGGGGGGGGGGGGGGGGGGGGGGGGGGGGGGGGGGGGGGGGGGGGGGGGGGGGGGGGGGGGGGGGGGGGGGGGGGGGGGGGGGGGGGGGGGGGGGGGGGGGGGGGGGGGGGGGGGGGGGGGGGGGGGGGGGGGGGGGGGGGGGGGGGGGGGGGGGGGGGGGGGGGGGGGGGGGGGGGGGGGGGGGGGGGGGGGGGGGGGGGGGGGGGGGGGGGGGGGGGGGGGGGGGGGGGGGGGGGGGGGGGGGGGGGGGGGGGGGGGGGGGGGGGGGGGGGGGGGGGGGGGGGGGGGGGGGGGGGGGGGGGGGGGGGGGGGGGGGGGGGGGGGGGGGGGGGGGGGGGGGGGGGGGGGGGGGGGGGGGGGGGGGGGGGGGGGGGGGGGGGGGGGGGGGGGGGGGGGGGGGGGGGGGGGGGGGGGGGGGGGGGGGGGGGGGGGGGGGGGGGGGGGGGGGGGGGGGGGGGGGGGGGGGGGGGGGGGGGGGGGGGGGGGGGGGGGGGGGGGGGGGGGGGGGGGGGGGGGGGGGGGGGGGGGGGGGGGGGGGGGGGGGGGGGGGGTCGAATAATTATGCAACTATGTGAAGACTCTCTAACATTTAATAATTTCAGATATTGGTACTCTATTCAAACAGCAAGCAAAGCAAAATAAAATTACATCTAAGAATAGCAAACATCAGGTGAAGAAGCAAAAACTTAGGATCAACCGATATTAACCGATAGTTGTTGAAGAAGAAAGGTGGGATGCCAACCGGGGCATCCCCAAGCTTAGACGCTTGAGACTTCTTGAAATATTATCTTGGGGTGCCTTGGGCATCCCCAAGCTTGAGCTTTTGTGTCTCCTTAATTCCTCTCATATCACGGTCTCCCTAAATCTCAAAAGCTTCATCCACACAAAACTCAACAAGGACTCGTGAGATAAGTTAGTATAAACCATTGCAAAAACCTTATCATACTCTACTGTAGAAAATCACTAAAATTATTATTCAACATTGCATACTAAATGCCTCTGCATATTTAATAGTCCTACCCTCAAATAGAATCATTAAAGAAGCAAACATATGCAAACATAACAACAATCTGCCTAAACATGATAGTCTGTAAAGAATGCTGCAACATCCATACTTCCCTAACTCCAAAAATTATGAAATAAAATTCCCACTGTATTAAATTTATCAGATCTTAATATGCAAAATGTTTCGACGTAAAGAATGCAGCAAGATCCATACTTCCCTAGCTCAAAAAATTATGAAGGAAAATTCCCACTGTAGTAAATTTATCATAGCTTACTATTCAAAAGGTTTCAACATTTTATAACATTCTGACTTTTCTAGGGAATTTTTGCAACAGCGGTAAACTTTCTGTTTTCAAACAGCAACATGTAGACTTGCAAAATAAGCATGGTAAAGGCTATCCTTGACATTTTTATTGAAAATAGAGATGAAAAACATTATTCTAAATAACATCAAGAAAATACTAACAAAATAAAATGACGCTCCAAGCAAAACACATATCATGTGGTGAATAAAAATATAGCTCCAAGTAAAGTTACCGATGAACGAAGACGAAAGAGGGGATGCCTTCCGGGGCATCCCCAAGCTTAGGCTCTTGGTTGTCCTTGAATATTGCCTTGGTGTGCCTTGGGCATCCCCAAGCTTAGGCTCTTGCCACACCTTATTCCATAGTCCATCGAATCTTTACCCAAAACTTGAAAACTTCACAACACAAAACTTAACAGAAAACTCGTAAGCTCCGTTAGTATAAGAAAATAAATCACCACTTAGGTACTGTTGTGAACTCATTCTAAATTCATATTGGTGTAATATCTACTGTATTACAACTCCTCTATGGTTCATACCCTCCGATACTACTCATAGATTCATCAAAATAAGCGAACAACACATAGAAAACAGAATCTGTCAAAAACAGAACAATCTGTAGTAATCTGTATCAAACATATACTTCTGGAACTCCAAAAATTCTGAAATAAATTGGTGGACCTGAGGAATTTGTATATTAATATTCTTAAAAAAGAATAAACTTAAAATCACTCTTATGTAAAAAATGACAGCTAAACTCGTGAGCCCAAAGTTTCTGTTTTTTACAGCAAGATCACGTTAACTTCCACCCAAGTCTTCCCAAAGGTTCTGCTTGGCACTTTATTGAAACAAAAGCTATAAAACATGATTACTACAGTAGATTAATCATGTGAACACACAAAAACAGTAGGGGTAAATATTGGGTTGTCTCCCAACAAGCGCTTTTCTTTAATGCCTTTCTAGCTAGGCATGATGATTTCAATGATGCTCGTATAAAAGATAAGAATTGAAACATAAAGAGAGCATCATGAAATACATGGCAAGCACATTTAAGTCTAACCCACTTCCTATGCATAGGGATTTTGTGAGCAAACAACTTATGGGAACAATAATCAACTAGCATAGGAAGGCAAAACAAGCATAACTTCAAAACTTTAAGCACATAGAGAGGAAACTTGATATTATTGCAATTCCTACAAGCATATATTCCTCCCTCATAATAATTTTCAGTAGCGTCATGAATGAATTCAACAATATAACCATCACATAAAGCATTCTTTTCATGATCTACAAGCATAGAAATTTTATTACTCTCCACATAAGCAAAATTCTTCTCATTCGGAATAGTGGGAGCAAACTCAACAAAATAACTATCATGTGATTGAAAATTAAGATCAAGATGACAAGTTTCATGGTTATCATTATTCTTTATAGTATACGTGTCATCACAATAATCATCATATATAGGAGGCATGCTTTCATCATAGTAAATTTGCTCATCAAAACTTGGGGGACAAAAAATATCATCTTCATCAAACATAGCTTCCCCAAGCTTGTGGCTTTGCATATCATTAGCATCATGGGGGGGGGGGGGGGGGGGGGGGGGGGGGGGGGGGGGGGGGGGGGGGGGGGGGGGGGGGGGGGGGGGGGGGGGGGGGGGGGGGGGGGGGGGGGGGGGGGGGGGGGGGGGGGGGGGGGGGGGGGGGGGGGGGGGGGGGGGGGGGGGGGGGGGGGGGGGGGGGGGGGGGGGGGGGGGGGGGGGGGGGGGGGGGGGGGGGGGGGGGGGGGGGGGGGGGGGGGGGGGGGGGGGGGGGGGGGGGGGGGGGGGGGGGGGGGGGGGGGGGGGGGGGGGGGGGGGGGGGGGGGGGGGGGGGGGGGGGGGGGGGGGGGGGGGGGGGGGGGGGGGGGGGGGGGGGGGGGGGGGGGGGGGGGGGGGGGGGGGGGGGGGGGGGGGGGGGGGGGGGGGGGGGGGGGGGGGGGGGGGGGGGGGGGGGGGGGGGGGGGGGGGGGGGGGGGGGGGGGGGGGGGGGGGGGGGGGGGGGGGGGGGGGGGGGGGGGGGGGGGGGGGGGGGGGGGGGGGGGGGGGGGGGGGGGGGGGGGGGGGGGGGGTCCCTCAACATGCAACAAAGAGTCACTCCAAAGTCACTAATAGCGGAGAACAAACGAAGAGATTATGGTAGGGTATGAAACCACCTCAAAGTTATTCTTTCTGATCAATCTATTCAAGAGTCCGTAGTAAAATAACATCAAGCTATTCTTTCCGTTCGATCTATCATAGAGTTCGTACTAGAATAACACCTTAAGACACAAATCAACCAAAACCCTAATGTCACCTAGATACTCCAATGTCACCTCAAGTATCCGTGGGTATGATTATATGATATGCATCACACAATCTCAGATTCATCTATTCAACCAACACAAAGAACTTCAAAGAGTGCCCCAAAGTTTCTACCGGAGAGTCAAGACGAAAACGTATGCCAACCCCTATGCATAAGTTCACAATGTTACGGAACCCGCAAGTTGATCACCAAAACATACATCAAGTAGATCACATGAATATCCCATTGTCACCACAGATAAGCACATGCAAGACATACATCAAGTGTTCTCAAATCCTTAAAGGCTCAATCCAATAAGATAACTTCAAAGGGATAACTCAATCCATTACAGGAGAGTATAGGGGGAGAAACATCATAAGATCCAACTATAATAGCAAAGCTCGTGATACATCAAGATCATGCCAAATCAAGAACACGAGAGAGAGAGAGAGAGAGAGAGATCAAACACATAGCTACTGGTACATACCCTCAGCTCCGAGGGTGAACTACTCCCTCCTCGTCATGGAGAGCGCCGGGATGATGAAGATGGCCACCGGTGAGGGATCCCCCCCTCCGGCAGGGTGCCGGAACAGGGTCCCGATTGGGTTTTGGTGGCTACAGAGGATTGAGGCGACAGAACTCCCGATCTATTCTGCTCCCCGATGTTTTTAGGGTATATGGACATATATAGGCGAAAGAAGTCGGTCAGGGAAGCCACGAGGGGCCCACGAGGGTGGGGGGTGCGCCCAGGGGGTAGGGCGCGCCTCCCTGCCTCGTGGCTTCCTTGAAGCTTCCCTGCCGTCTACTCCAAGTCTCCTGGATTGCTTCCGTTCCAAAAATAACTCTCCCGAAGGTTTCATTCCGTTTGGACTCCGTTTGATATTCCTTTTCTTCGAAACACTGAAATAGGCAAGAAAACAACAATTTGGGCTGGGCCTCCTGTTAATAGGTTAGTCCCAAAAATAATATAAAAGTGTTTAGTAAAGCCCATAAACATCCAAAACAGATAATATAATAGCATGAATACTTCATAAATTATAGATACGTTGGAGACGTATCAGCAGGCTGCTCTGCTGGTGGTTGCTGGCTCTTCGGGGAAGATTCCGAACAGTGTCAGCTGGGAGGCACAAGACGGCCATCAAGCCATCCGGCGTAGATTAGACAGTACCAAAATAAAATAAAATCATGTGACCCCAATTTAGTCTTTAGTCAACAGACGTGTGACCACTCTCGTACCTTGCTGTTGATCTCTTAGGGTATTTCTTCAGATCAGAGAGATGTGTCGTTCTTAACATTGTGCGTTTTCTGCATCTTCAGCCACACCGGCTTCCGACACACCACAGCTGCTCCAACAAGGGAAGCATGCACCAGAAGGGAGCTATAGTCCCCACTCAACAGTTCCCTGCATCGAATGCGCGTGCCTGACATGGACAGCCACAACAACTGCAGGGCCATCAACAAGTCAGCACATGATGCTCACTCCTATGGATGGCGGCCAGATAGGTTGTACCCTCATCTTACTTGTGTGCAACATTTATGGCTTTGTTATTCATCTAAGCACTGAAAATAGATTATCACATTTCACTGTATATTCATGCTGATCTCTTACGGGTCTTGTTCAGGAGTTAACGTTGTTCCATAGTTCAGCTAAGAGACTTGTTATTTAGGTAACGCTGTTCCATAGCTATCATCCATCAGCCAATGCTATCCCACAGGCTGGTGATTACAGTATTATACCACTTCTAGTATAACCTATGTTGTTCCTTAATACTTTTGTGTGCCATCTAGTTAATCTCGAGTACAAACGATACATATTCTGTAGCTTTCATCTGTGTTCTCCCTTTAGTTTTTGAGACCTATTGCTGCTAGTTAACCCTAGTCCTACTATTTATGTCGTCTCCTACAGGCACTCATTACATAAATCTAACTACTAGTTGTCTTCCATGCATGTCAGATATAATTGCACACACTGATTTACCCACAAGAACCTCACGGAGCAATGTAACGGCCAACAAACTTGATGTCAATGATACCCAATATGATGGAACATGTAAAGGCAGTTCTTCACAAGGCTTCCAGAAAGATGATGAATCCTATTCACCCCATAAGGTCCTTGCTCTAACTTGGCCCTTGATATGGGTACAACATGCATATAATGTCCTGGAGTGCATCTACTCTGTTGCAATGCCTTGCGCTTCGCCTACTGATCATGCATGTAAATATGGCATGCTTTCCTGTTTTTCAGTACCTATTCCATTAATGATAACATGTTTTCAAATTCAAGTACTGTCATTCTACTCTATCGCAATGCCATCTGCTTAGTTTGGACATCATGCTTCTGTATATCTTATGCATTGTTATTCATCAGTATGTACTTCATCTGTCTACCATACCATGTTCTTTTTTTTACATTGAAGTGATGTTCTAGTGGTCACTTGCAATGCCATCTTAGTTTCCCAATCATACACGCATATGTTGCCTTAGTGTTTTTCTGTAATGTATTCCGCTAGCATACAGTTTTGCATTCAAGTAGTGTTTTTTTACACTGTTGTCCTGTCGCATCCCTAGCTCTTACATCATACTCCCTCCGTCCGGATTACATGTCGCAGAAATGGATAAAACTGGATGTATCTAGAACTGAAATACGCCTAGACCCATCCATTTATTTCCGGATGGAGGGAATACATGTCAATATGTCATGCCTTTCTATTCTTCAGTACCTATTGCTACCTCTTGAGCATGCGTTGGTTTTCCCTTGAAGAGGAAAGGGTGATGCAGCAAATTAGCGTAAGTATTTCCCTTAGTTTTTGAGAACCAAGGTATCAATCTAGTAGGAGGTTACACGCAAGTCGCCTTGTACCTGCACAAACAAATAAGAACCTTGCAATCAACGCGATAAAGGGGTTGTCAATCCCTTCATGACCACTTGCAAAAGTGAGATCTGATAGAGATAATAAGATAAATATTTTTGGTATTTTTATGATATAGATTGGAAAGTAAAGATTGCAAAATAAAATAGATCGGAAACTTATATGATGGAAAATAGACCCGGGGGCCATAGGTTTCACTAGTGGCTTCTCTCAAGATTGCATAATCTACGGCGGGTGAACAAATTACTGTCGAGCAATTGATAAAAAAGCGCATAGTTATGAGAATATCTAGGCGTGATCATGTATATAGGCATCACGTCCGCGACAAGTAGACCAAAACGATTCTGCATCTACTACTATTACTCCACACATCGACCGCTTCCAGCATGCATCTAGAGTATTAAGTTCATAAGAACAGAGTAACGCATTAGGCAAGATGACATGATGTAGAGAGATAAACTCAAGCAATATGATATAAACCCCATCTGTTTATCCTCGATGGCAACAATACAATATGTGCCTTGCTGCCCCTGCTATCACTGGGAAAGGACACCGCAAGATTGAATCCAAAGCTAAGCACTTCTCCCATTGCAAGAAAGATCAATCAAGTAGGCCAAACCAAAATGATAATTCGAAGAGACTTGCAAATATATCAAATCATACATATAAAAATTCAGAGAAGAACCAAATATTGTTCATAGATAATCTTGATCATAAACCCACAATTCATCGGATCTCGACAAACACACCGCAAAAAGAATTACATCGAATAGATCTCCAAGAGAATCAAGGAGAACTTTGTATTGAGATCCAAAGAGAGAGAAGAAGCCATCTAGCGAATAACTATGGACCCGAAGGTCTGTGGTAAACTACTCACACATCATCGGAGAGGCTATGGTGTTGATGTAGAAGCCCTCCGTGATCGATTCCACCTCCGGCAGAGCACCGGAAAAGGCCCCAAGACGGGATCTCACGGGTACAGAAGGTTGCGGCGGTGGAAATAGGGTTTCGTGGTGCTCTCGGATGTTTTCAGGGTATATGAGTATATATAGGCAAAATAAGTAGGTCGGTGGAGCCACGAGGGGCCCACGAGGGTGGGGGGCACGCCTACCCCCCTGGGCGCGCCTCCCTACCTCGTGGCCGCCTCGTTGCTTCCTTGACGTCCACTCCAAGTCTTCTGGATTGCATTTGTTCCAAAAATAACTCTCCCGAAGGTTTCATTCCATTTGGATTCCGTTTG
>JAAAWM010008273.1:0-12920 GCA_036873465.1 Thinopyrum obtusiflorum
TACACGGTGTAGAAATATGTGGAGCTGGGTTGGCTATATATGCTAGCAAAAGATTAGCAATAATCAATTCAAAGATGCAATGTTGATTAAACGCTCAACGACGGTACTGTGCTGGTCCTAGGCTAGACAGAACTAGAGACGCGAGCCTAGAACACTAATGAGGTCACGCCGTAGCACAACTAGCATCAATAAAGGATATGAAGTAGCTCTGGACAGCAAGATATAAGTGAAGATCACAATAGCAGTAAAGATAATAATATGAAACAATAGCCAAGCAGGATATATCAACAACTTTCTCTCCAACTTTTTCTTTGGAAAAAATTGTGCCAATTTTTCTCAAGAATAGCACTGATTCAAGCTTTCAAACGCAAAAAGAATCACTCAATTCCGAGTTGATATGAGGAGTCAAAAAATTCTAAAACTGGTCTGAAAAACTAGAATAAGCTATGTTCGTGAACTTCGGAGGGAAAAACGACCTATTTATAAGCTGATTTTGAGGTGCCAAATACTGAACTAGCTTCTGCAACTATTTAGATGTGGCTCGTCGCTAGCTTTCATTTGAGCACTCACGGAGCCAAAACGGACTTCGTATGAGGAAGTTATGCCTGTTTTACTGAACAGTGCACAAAATAGATTCCAATTCGAATTCAACTACGAGATTGAGTCTAGATAGATCCGAATTTTTTTTCTCCTCTCTTTTTTTCCTCACACTTTTTTTCTTTTTCTGGGGGGGGGGGGGGGGGGGGGGGGGGGGGGGGGGGGGGGGGGGGGGGGGGGGGGGGGGGGGGGGGGGGGGGGGGGGGGGGGGGGGGGGGGGGGGGGGGGGGGGGGGGGGGGGGGGGGGGGGGGGGGGGGGGGGGGGGGGGGGGGGGGGGGGGGGGGGGGGGGGGGGGGGGGGGGGGGGGGGGGGGGGGGGGGGGGGGGGGGGGGGGGGGGGGGGGGGGGGGGGGGGGGGGGGGGGGGGGGGGGGGGGGGGGGGGGGGGGGGGGGGGGGGGGGGGGGGGGGGGGGGGGGGGGGGGGGGGGGGGGGGGGGGGGGGGGGGGGGGGGGGGGGGGGGGGGGGGGGGGGGGGGGGGGGGGGGGGGGGGGGGGGGGGGGGGGGGGGGGGGGGGGGGGGGGGGGGGGGGGGGGGGGGGGGGGGGGGGGGGGGGGGGGGGGGGGGGGGGGGGGGGGGGGGGGGGGGGGGGGGGGGGGGGGGGGGGGGGGGGGGGGGGGGGGGGGGGGGGGGGGGGGGGGGGGGGGGGGGGGGGGGGGGGGGGGGGGGGGGGGGGGGGGGGGGGGGGGGGGGGGGGGGGGGGGGGGGGGGGGGGGGGGGGGGGGAGAGGGGGAATTTTGTGGCCCTTGGTGGAGGGGTCCGAAACCAACCCTAACTCTTGTTTCCCCACAAATACGGACTCTAAAAACAGCCTATACTTAAGTACTTCGAAAATACGTGGGCCTGGCCCAATAATAAGGTGACGCAGCACCTAGAATAGCCCCTGTACGAAATTTATGAAGTGGCATCTTGTATATTTCGTCCCATGCTTCATGCACTCATTATGGTGGCTTCAGAGTCATGGAATCATCACTTGTAACTCCGTTCATGTTCCCCTTGCGCATGCCATCATCTCCATGCTTGAACTTGCTCCAAGGTTCATCTTTATTGTCCAAGCTAGGCCCTTCATTTGTAAGAAAAACAAATGTATCCAATTTAGGCAGCATCATATTCTCATGAACATTAGAATCGTTACCAAGAGATGAAAGTACCTGATAATTCAATTGGCGTGTGCGAGCTCTAGTAATTGGTCCAGTATGTATAGCAGCAGGGGCTGTGGGTGTAACAATGGTATTGATGTCCTCATCAGTCATCACATGTCGCTATGGTCGAAGGGAAAATCCCATGCTCAACCATCTCGTTGTTGTCGTCGTGGATGAAGGCCTAAGATGGCACATCATCACTCTCGCCTCCTAAGATGGAAGCATCATCCTTGCTCGCCACCTTGTCGCTCGCCTCCAAAGCTTGGTCCTTGAGGGTCTCCGTAGTTGTACTCGTCGCTGCACCGTCTTGAAAAAGAGTCATGGAGGACTCGGCATCATCAATGCCACAAAGAGGGATGGCGGTCAAGTCGAACTTGGGAGCATCGTCTTGGAGCTCGTCGGGCTTGGACATCGTGGTGGTACTAGCCTCATGCTCGTTCTCATCGAGCTTGGTCGTCACGAAGTGAGCTTGGGGTGGAGAAGCTTTGGCCTTCATGAGTTCTTGTTCCGCCTTGAGAGCACCAATGTAGTTGTCCTCGAGCGACTTGTATTTCTCGAGGAAGATCATCTTGGAGATGTCGTTGTGCAATCCCATCATGAAGTGGAACTTCATAGAAATGGGGTCGTCCACGCCGGCTCGTGTCGTTGTGCAATGCCATCATGAAGTGGAACTTCATCGAAATGGGGTCGTCCATGCCGGCTCGTCGCAAGGCAATCTTCATCTCCTTGAAGTACTCGTCGATGGAGTTGGATCCTTGGATGGTGTTCTCCAATTGGCGTTGAAGTTGTTCCGTGTAAGTTGGAGGCACAAACTCTCGCCGCAAAGCTCTCTTCGTCTTGGGCCAACTCATGTCATAGCTCTTCGAAGGTGTGTGAAGCCACCATGTGGACGCGTAGTCGTGGAAGTTCCTTGTGGCGCACTTCACTTGATCTTCGGGAGGGACTTGATGTAGCTTGAGGTAGTCGTCCATCAAATGCTCCCACTCAAGATACTCCTCGGGTTCTTGAGTCCCATAGAAAGGAATCATGTTGTCGATGTCGAGGTCGTAGTAGCTCGTGGAAGTCGCGGACTTGAGCTTGGGAAGCTTCTCTTGAGCGTAGTCTTGAGGTGCTTGTTGGCAAAGATGCCATATATCCGAAGGCGAAGATGCCTTGAAGTCGCTTGGCAAAGATGCCAAAGTGGCTGGTGTAGCCGTAGCTCCGTCTTGGTGGTGCTTGTCGCGCGGTCTTCTCTTGTGGTCATGAAGTTTGGACTTGGCGTGAAGTAGGGCTTGTTGCGACTTGTAGGTAGGCGCATCTCGAGCATCTTCATGACGAAGTTGTCGTTGTCGTGCTGGAGCTGGATGTAGATGTCATTCGTCGTCGTCGTGCACATGTTGCTTGGAGGTGACTTACCCTTCATGACGAGGTGGATCACAAACGTGATGGTGGTCGCCATGGAGATGTGGACGAGGACGAGTTGCACTTGCATCATTTTTGCGCTCCGAAGAATTGTGACTTGAACGTCGCCGCCTTGAGGATGATGAAGGGGAAGAACGGTTGATCAACAAGGTCCGAATCTCCTCCATCCTTGCATCTTGCTCCTCATTTTGTGCGGAAAGCTTGTTGTTGATGTAGTTGTACATGCCGTCGTTGTTGTGGAAGACCAGAGATGAAATGCCTTGCCTATCCATCACAAGATTCGAGCCAATATGAGTTGAGAAAGAGAAGAACGAGTACAAAATGTACCTTGACCGAAGTTGAAAGTCAATCAATGATCACTCCAATGTGGACAAGGAAATAGCACAATTGGTACCAATTCTTGTCGGTTTCTCACACCTACACAAGTAAGGCTTATGGTGGAGCTCGGTGAGGATAGTGGCACAAAAATTTGATGTAAAATGTTAGCAAGAGTCAATAATGTTGAAAGAGATTCACAAATTCACAAGTGTAACAAGTAGACCAATATCAATATGTGGCACACGGAAACACACACACGGATAGATAAATGGGGTCGTTCAACCAAGGATGAGCACAAAAGGTGGAATCCACGGAAAACGCTCATGTTGCACAACTCAAGACAGACGCTAGCACGATTGCTCAATAGGCGGATATGACACTTGTGCATAACCTATAAGATGCAAAATGGATAACTTTCTATCCCAAGTATGCTATGTATGTATGGTTCCCGGTGGTATGATCCAAGATGATCTTATATGCAATGTGGTATGATGCTATGGCACTTGCTTACAAGCTCTTTGTTCACTCTTTTTCTTTGCTTAAAAGCTTATTCTCTTTTTTTGTATGGCCACTTTGAGAAATGAACAAACCAAGGCAGCAATTGTATATATGCGGGAACAAACTTGAGGCACACGAGATGATATGATACCAATATGATATGGTATGTATGCAATGTATGGTGTAGATCTCTAATGTTTACAAGTAACATTGTCGGCAATACACAAATGGCTAGTCTCGATAGGCAAGTAACGCAAATGGACTAGAGGTTAACAATGCAATGGCAAGGGAATATACAATGGAGGGATACCACGATACCAAGATGATATGGAGGTTACCGTCCTTGGCGATGATGAGTAGCGGTGTTCTTGATGTAGATACCAAGATGATGGAGACTCATCCCTAAGTAGCCGAAACACCTTAGGAAACGGAAAAACCGCGAACTCAAAATCTCAAATGTCAAATGTCAAAATGGTGGTAGCGGGATGTGGTGGTGGTTGCGGAAGCTCAAAGGGATTGTGGAAATGCAATGATGGGCTGTGGAGTACGCAATGCGGAAGTGAAGGTTATGGTGGTGTACTATACACGGTGTCGGAGTTGGAAGCATGGTCCCTAAGTAGCCGAAACACCTTAGGAGACACAACTCACAACACAAACAAAATTGGGTTAATTTGGGGTAGAGGAAGTGTATGGTGGGCAAAGTTATGCGGAAGTGGTGGTGTTGGTTGATGTAGAAGCAACCGTCCCTAAGTAGCCTAGACACCTTAGGAGACTCAAATCATTCCTCAAGCAACTACTAATGCTACGGGGAACAAAATTGGTTAGATTGCGGACGTCGGTGGTGGTGTAGCGGATGATTTGGTGTAAGCCCTAGGCAAAGATGCCAAAGATCCAAAACTTTGATGGAGTCAAATGATTTTGGTGGTATTTTTGTGGGAAGGAGGATGTCAAGTGCTTTTCAACGAGCTAAAGAACACGAAAATCGGAGTTCGGATGAATTAGTTATGGCCGAAACAAAAATCAGTCGAAGGTGATATCTACAGGTAGCGGACGTCCGGAAAAAACGGTCGTCCGGTCGCCGGACGTCCGGTCGGGTCGGAAATCCGCTGATTCTGCTCGGGTTATGGGGTTCTGGTCGTTTGGTAAGGTCAGACGTCCGGTGGTTCCTGTGGCTCCGGACGTCCGGTAAGGTGACGGTCGTCCGGTGTATCGGGGTCAACTCCAGATCCGAGATTCGGGATGCGATTTTGGACGGAATTTGGGGATTTTGGTGTCAAAATTGATGAGATTTCATAGATGAAAGATGGGGAAACTTGGGGAAATGCTAGATCCACTTGAAACCAAGCAAATCCATGGATCAAATCCAACAAAACTTCCTCAACCCAACAAATCACAAAAAAAATTGGGGCTATTTTTGGTGGAATTTTCGAATTTAGGACGAAATCAAGCAAAAGAATGCTAGAAAACGGTGGGGGAGGCTCCAAAATCGTGATCAACGTGGCTCATGATACCAAGATGATGTAGGGTAGAAACCCTATCGCCCGATCTTTCACGAAAGGAGTGGAATCCCGTGAAGAACACGAAGAACACGAGGAGGGAAACAAGGGGAAAATCACGAGGGGAACACAAGAGAACACTCAAACCAAAAAAGAATGATCACACATGCGCTAGATCCTCGAATACATAAGAGAAGATACACGATCCACAATCAACTAGGGATGATACATAGGTAGCCGGTCTTCTCCGTGAGGAGGACTTGAATCCACGGGGGGATCTTCCCTTAGAAAGGGGGCTTGAATCCAAAGGGATCTTCTCCGAAGAGGCCGCGGTCTCTCGCAAGGAGGAGATCCGATATGGATGAGCATAGCTCTATCTCTCAAATGAGCTATCACAACGCTAACCCTAACTAGGAGGAGGTGGTGGAGTATATATAGTCTAGGTCCACGAAGGGGCAAGGGGGAGAGGGATACGTGGGCCTCAGGCCCGATCTCTGTATGCAGACAGGTACCGGACGTCCGCTGGGCACCGGTCGTCCGGTGGCTCATGGGATTCCGGACATCCGGTAGTCGCCGGACTTCTGCTCACTTTGGCTCGGTTGAGGTGGCACCGGACGTCCGGTAGCTCGTGGTCGTCCGGTCGCCGGTCGTCCGGTGTCGTCGGTCTTCCGCTGAATGGGCTCGGGTGTAGATGTGCCGGTCGTCCGGTGTCTTCCAGACGTCCACTCGCTGGAGCTTCTTGATGAGGACATCAATACCATTGTACACCCACAGCCCCTCCTGCTATACACACTGGACCGATTACTAGAGCTTGCGCACGCCAATTGAATTATCAGGTACTTTCGTTTCTTGGTAACGATTCTAATGTTCATGAGAATATGATGCTGCCTAAATTGGATACATTTGTATTGCTTACAAATGAAGGGCCTAGCTTGGACAAGAAAGATGAACCTTGGAGCAAGTTCAAGCATGGAGATGATGGCATGCGCAAGGGGAACAAGAACGGAGTTACAAGTGATGATTCCAGGACTCTGAAGCCACCATAATGAGTGCATGACGCATGGGACGAAATATACAAGATGCCACTTCATAAATTTCGTCCAAAGGCTATTTTAGGTGCTGCGTCACCTTATTATTGGGCCAGGCCCATGTATTTTCGAAGTACTAAAGTATAGGTTGTTTTTAGAGTCCGTATGTGTGGGGAAACAAGAGTTAGGGTTGGTTTCGGACCCCTCCACCAAGGGCCACAAAATTCCCCCTCTCTCCTCCATATATACAACCCTTTGGGCACCGTTTAGGCTTTGGGTTTTGTTTAGATTAAAAGTTCGCCATAGCTGCAACTTCGCGTACTTCGTTTGTGTCCAACGACAAGACCAAGACGTCACAGAACCCCACCTTGATCAATAAATCTTTCATCTTATATTCGCAATATCCAGATTGCAATCTCGGTTTCTTGCTTGTTCTTCGTTTGCTCACTACAAATAGACCCTCGTGGTCAGGTTGATCGTGCTCCGGCGTGGTCAATAACCCTCGGAAGTTGGTTTAGCGATTGCTAAGGCGCGACGTCTCGCACGTTCCTAGTCGGATCGTCAAGGTCGACTCCCACAGAAAACGATAGCCACCATCTCATCGAAACATCGGGACACCTTTGCCTCTATCATCAAAACATCGGGACTCATGAGATTCCGTGCTACCCGCAGAACAAAAATAGTTCCAAAATCAGAAAAAAAACTAAGTCTGGAAAATTCTGGCTAGGCAATTTTTAGACCATTTGTATACTTTTTCGAAAAAAAATTGTTGCAGAGCAAAAAAAAAAGAGGAAAAAAAGTGCAACAAAAAAGTAAAAAAGGAAAAAAAATTCAGAGTGTGCTCCTCCATTGTTTATGTGCTGCGCCGTGATTTTGTTAGTGTTCTAGGCTCACGTCTCTAGCACGGTCTAGCCTAGGACCAGCACAGTACCGTCGTTGAGCATTTATTCAACTTTGCATCTCTGAATTGATTATTGCTGACCCTTTTTGCTACCATATTATAAGCCTTCCCAGCTCCACATACATCTACGTCGTGCGTTTGACTCTCCCTGGTAATCGCTCTATCCAAGCTTTGAGAGTTTTGACTACGACGGTTGCCGATCACCGCCTGCTGCTGGGTAAGAACTGGTAAGAATTTGAGATTGGCTTGACGGATTTGTGACACCACCACCACCTCTTGTTAGTATTCTGTAGGATCATATTCTTGTGTGTTTCTATTGTTGCTAACCATGGCAGGATCACAAGCCGACGAGACTGACTGGGAGAACATGACGAATAAGGAGTTGCATGATAAATTTCAGTAAATGATGAGTGGACAGGTGCAAGATGTGCTAAACAGATTTGAAGAGGCCATGGAGAAGATAGATGGCATTGAGAAGACGTTCGAAACAAAGCTCGATAACATGTTTAATGAATTGCTCGCGCATCTTCCACCACCACCACCGGCTGCACCTAACGCACCTCTACAACAACAACAACGACGACTACCTACACATCGTGAAACAGCCATCCGCCGAGCGAGCCGTCTCCCTCTTGCACTTGGCCAAACTGTTGGTGCTACTGTTGATACTTCTGTGGCTCCTGCTGCTGATGCGGAGGAGGATGATTTTGCCGGAGATTACGAGGATGAGGTTGCTCAAAATCAGAACTACGTGCCACCACCAGCACATCAACCACCAGGTCGTCCACATGCAAATAATGGCAATGGTAGGGCTCACCCTCAGGTAGGAGATCATGACCATCTCCCTAAACTAAAATTGAATATTCCACCATTTGAGGGTAGATATGTTCCTGATATATATCTTACTTGGGAGTTAGAAACTGAACAACGATTTACATGTTTACAATATCTCGAGGAGAGACGTGTTCCTGCTGCTGTTTGTGCATTCACTAGTTTTGCATGTGTTTGGTGGTCTGAGCATTGTAGATTATATCCTATTCTAGCTACTTGGGCTGCTTTGAAAACTGCTATGCGTACTCGTTGGGTTCCACCATATTATCAACGTGCATTACTTCAAAAATTGCAGCGTTTAATACAAGGAAAAAATTCTGTAGAAGAATATTACCAGGAATTACAAACTGGCATGATTAGATGTGGTATTGTTGAGGAGAATGAAGCTATGCTTGCACGTTTTATGGGTGGATTAAATAGAGAGATTCAGACCATCCTAGAGTATAAGGAGTATAATAATATCACTCGTTTATTTCATCTTGCTTATAAAGCTGAACGTGAAGTGCAGGATCGATAGGCACTGGCGCGAACTAACTTTTCTACAGGTCGATCTTCATCATGGACACCACGTGCATCCTCTACTTCCACTCCACCAGCACCTCTGTCAGGTGCCACCTCGAGCCGTGATACAAGAGAGTAGGCACAACCACCACTATCTGCCAAGAGCACACCTGCTGGACCTGCGCAGAGCTCTTCTTCTTCCATGGCATCAACAGGGCACACAAGTGATATTATTTGTCGTCGTTGTAAGGGAAGAGGACATTTTGTGAGAGAATGCCAATCTCAGCGTGTGATGATTGCTACTGAGGATGGTGGGTATGGGTCCGCTAGTGACTATGATGAGGAGACTTTGACTCTTATTACACGTGAAGAACACGGTGGAGATGATTCTGATCATGAGACACAATACATGGCTGCTTAAGATGCTGACAGGTATGAATGTTTAGTTGCTCAACGTGTTTTGAGTGTGTAGGTGTAACGCCCCGAGACCGATGTGCCAGGTGTCGTCCAATTATTCGCTGTTGTGACTTGTCATTGCTTGCGTGTCATGCATTTCATATCATGTCATCATGTGCATTTCATTTGCATACGTGTTCATCTTATGCATCCGAGCATTTTCCCCGTTGTCCGTTTTGCAATCCGGCGCTCCGTTCTCCTCCGGTGGTCATTTCTACCTTTCTTTCATGTGTGGGGATTAAACATTTCTGGATTGGACCGAGTCTTGCCAAGCGGCCTTGGTTTACTACCGGTAGACCGCTTGTCAAGTTTCGTACCATTTGGACTTCGTTTGATACTCCAACGGTTAACCAAGGGACCGAAAAGGCCTCATGTGTGTTGCAGCCCAACACCCTTCCAATTTGGCCCAAAACCCACCTAAACCTTCTCAATCATCTAGAGCATTCGATCACGATTGCGTGGCCGAAAACCGCACCTCATTTGGACTCTCCTAGCTTCCTCTACCTATATATATGTGGCCATCCCCGAAATTTTCGCGGATGAACCCTAGCCTCCCTCTTCCTCGCGCCGCCGGACATGTCCGCCCGGCAACCGGACGTGTCTGCCCTCACCCTCAGCCAATCCGGCCTCGCCACCTCACACCGCCGCCCTCTTCTCCTCCAGCCCCGCCGCCGGCCCGCGCGGCCCGGATTGGGCCTGCGGGGCCCATCTCCTCGCGCCGCCGCCCAATTTCAGCTCTGCCGCCAGGCCCCGCCCGAGCCGCCGCGGGTCGCCGCTGGTCACCGCCGCCTCGCCGCCCGTGGTCGTCTGCTCCGGCCACCGCCGCCCTTCGCCGGTGCAGTTGCCGCACTGTGTGCCGCAGTGCACCGCGCCGCCTCCTGCACACCTCGCCGCCCCGTTTCCGTGCGAATTCGCCGGAAGAGCTCCGCCGCCCGGAATCCCCGTCGCCGGCCGCCCATCACCGGAGTCAACTCCGGCCAGATCCGGTGAGGCTGGACCAGATCCACCAGTCCCCGGATCCAAACAGCCTCCCCGTGCCCCGGATCCTCTCATCCCAAAATTCCCAGATTCATATGCCTAACTTCATCATGCCGTAACTTTGCATTCGTAGTTCCGATTCATGCATATAGCACATCAAAATGTTCGACTCAAAGAGTACATCATTTCATTCCATTGCATCATTTTCTTTTGAGTTCATCTTGATGCCCGAAATGCTGTTAGAAGAGGGCTATTTGAGATAATTGCCAGATCTGCTGCTCCATTTAGATATTTTTCATTTTTGCCATGATTAATGTGTGCATGATATGTCCATGAGCTCTACATGTGTTTTTTTAAGGGTTTTGCCATCTCTCCAAAGGTGCAACCCATGTATTTTTGTGATGTGTGTGGTGACTAGCACAAGCTTGCCAAGTGAGGCACTTGGTAATGCTGATTTCAGGGACTTAGCATTTCCACTAAGTCCTTGATCTGTTTATTTCATTATGCCATATGTGGATGTTGTTTCCTAGTGATCCGTGCCTCTTTTGGGGATGATCAGTAAGGATGTTTTGTTAATCTTGTAGTGATCTATCCATCCCTGTCTTTTTTTGCAATTATGGAGCACCCTAGCTTGAGTCAATCGAGCTCTACTTTTTCTATTTCATGAGTCTGGGAAGATTGTCTACTTGTTTGCAATTTTGCCGAGGATGTTGTAGTTGATCCGTGCATGCTATGCTATTGTTCTTGCCATGTCTAGCTTGCATTTTGTGTATTCTTGATTGATGTATGCTTAGCTTGTCACGACTTTCTCCATAGTGAGTGCATCGAGCTCGTAAACATGCCTACTTGATATCTGTTTTCAGCATGCTCCAGTTTTCACCAAGTCTAAGAACTGATTATGTTTTTGCCATGTTCACATGCTTGCAATTGTATTTTCTGATCCCTTTTGGCTCAAGGTCACTAAGGGACTTTTGTTAATCTCTTTGAGTAGCTCCATGCCATGCTTTATTTTTCCATGTTCAGGTCCTGTAGCATATAGTTTTCATGCTCCGAAGAGTGCTATCTAATCTGAAATTCCAAGCTAGTGTTAATTTCACTAAGTCTGAAATCGGTTTACCATATGCATTTTTGTCATGCTTGTTTGAACCTGTTAATGGATGAATTGGCCATAGCTCAGTGTTCATCTTTTGTTAAGCATCATGAATGCATCCCTGCCATGTATTTTTTGTCTTGTTTGGGTGCTATAGCATGTTCATCTTGTTGCATTTAGATGGCTACTTGCTGTAAATCACAGAACGTGGTCATATTTTAATTGCTTGCCATTTCCAAACCGTAATTCCGATTCCGGCGATCTTTATATCATTTTCAAGTGATTTCATCTGACCTTTCCAGTGGAACACTTGGATTTCCATGTTGAGGCCAGGTTCATGAATTCCTTGTCAAATCATGCATATGCATCGCATCCCGCATCCCGCATATCATACCATGTTCATGTGTTGGATGTTTACTATGTTGTGTGCTTCTTTCCGGTGTTTGCTTCTTTGGGTTGGTTCCGGTAACCCCCCCCCCCCCCCCCCCCCCCCCCCCCCCCCCCCCCCCCCCCCCCCCCCCCCCCCCCCCCCCCCCCCCCCCCCCCCCCCCCCCCCCCCCCCCCCCCCCCCCCCCCCCCCCCCCCCCCCCCCCCCCCCCCCCCCCCCCCCCCCCCCCCCCCCCCCCCCCCCCCCCCCCCCCCCCCCCCCCCCCCCCCCCCCCCCCCCCCCCCCCCCCCCCCCCCCCCCCCCCCCCCCCCCCCCCCCCCCCCCCCCCCCCCCCCCCCCCCCCCCCCCCCCCCCCCCCCCCCCCCCCCCCCCCCCCCCCCCCCCCCCCCCCCCCCCCCCCCCCCCCCCCCCCCCCCCCCCCCCCCCCCCCCCCCCCCCCCCCCCCCCCCCCCCCCCCCCCCCCCCCCCCCCCCCCCCCCCCCCCCCCCCCCCCCCCCCCCCCCCCCCCCCCCCCCCCCCCCCCCCCCCCCCCCCCCCCCCCCCCCCCCCCCCCCCCCCCCCCCCCCCCCCCCCCCCCCCCCCCCCCCCCCCCCCCCCCATGTGCCACCACCAGCACAGCAACCACCAGGTCGTCCACATGCAAATAATGGCAATGGTAGGGCTCACCCTCAGGTACGAGATCATGACCATCTTCCTAAACTAAAATTGAATAATCCACCATTTGAGGGTAGATATGTTCCTGATATATATCTTACTTGGGAGTTAGAAACTGAACAACGATTTACATGTTTACAATATCCCGAGGAGAGACATGTTCTTGCTGCTGTTTGTGCATTCACTAGTTTTGCATGTGTTTGGTGGTCTGAGGATTGTAGATTATATCCTATTCCACCTACTTGGGCTGCTTTGAAAACTGCTATGCGTACTCGTTGGGTTCCACCATATTATCAACGTGAATTACTTAAAAAATTGCAGCGTTTAAGACATGTGATGCGGAGCATCCTATGGACATCACCATGTCAAGAGTCAGTTCAGCGAGTGACACGTGTGACATCTACTTCACATACACAAAGGTGAATCATCTCCTTTACACGTGCTCACTTCACCCCTTCGAGGATGGTATACTACTTGACACTTCTCCCGTGTGCATGCATGGGTATTGTCGGAACGCTATGGACGACGTGGAGGAGTGCAAGTGCCAAGGAACACCTACACCATCTGCGATGGAAGCGTGGAAATAAAGATGCAAGAAGAAGAGCTATCGAAGAAGCTCCAGCCACCGGACGACCGGTCGGGT
>JAAAWM010008274.1:0-12927 GCA_036873465.1 Thinopyrum obtusiflorum
ACTTAGTCTTCTGTAGGAGTACCAGCAAGATGTCCGTGCATTGCACGGAACATCAAGATGCATTTTTTTATAAAACACTTGTTGTGATTGACCCATGCGGGAGTAATCCCATGTGTAAAAACTAATGATATCTCGAGACATAGGAGATAAGGTGAAGAGGAGTGGGGTGTGGTGGTGATTGGTGGTCGGATTGAGCGGAGGCATGGGGATGGACGACGCCGGCAGCGGCCAGTTTGTTCCAAAGGCTTACTTTTTTAATTGCTCAACAATGAGGTTGTTGGAGATAAGGATGAACGAGGGAAGGCCTTGTGTGCAAGTGTGGAGAGAGGTGCGGGTATCTTTTAGTTTAATTTCCATCCGTCAGATATAGATCGGACGGTCTATATTGTAAGATGGCACGCGTACCATCATCACCAACTCGGTTTTTTATAAGAGAAGAAATATAAGTATGGAGATACAAACGTATTATCGATACTTGTTTCCGTAAACTAGGATCTACATTCTATTCAACGCCTCAGCATGTGGGGCCTTAGCACAATGACTTCTCGACTGTGTAAAACAAAGGTTTTCCCGTCGCTGATAAGGAGGGGGTGACGGCGGCATGTTTTCGGCTTGCTCTAGTCCTAGTAGTCATAGTAGGTGGTCTACGCACGTGTAGATTTATTCTTTTTCACGTCTTGTGCTCACCGTACTGCCACGACTGTTGATGAATAGACGGTAAGTTATTCATGGGGAAACCCTTGTTGGGCGTGTTTGCGAGAGAGAGAGAGAGAGAGAGAGAGAGAGAGAGAGAGAGACAGTGTGCGTGTGTGATATGTCTAGAGACTGAGGCAATGATAAGAGATTCTTTGTGTCTATGTGTGTGGGGGATAGAGAGAGACATGTACATGGGGCTTTGTGTTGTGTAACGTGGAGACACATAGACATAATCAGAGAGTGAGTGTGTGAGATACACATGCGGACATGGGGAGAGATGAGGATCTAGATAAATGGGTGTTTGTGCGTGTCTGTGTGTGTTTGTGTGCGTGTTTGTGTGTGAGAGGGAGTGTGTGTATGTGGAGTAGAGAGACCACTAATGATGTAAACCTAGTATAAGGGAAGGGGGAATGGGGGGGGGGGGGGGGGGGGGGGGGGGGGGGGGGGGGGGGGGGGGGGGGGGGGGGGGGGGGGGGGGGGGGGGGGGGGGGGGGGGGGGGGGGGGGGGGGGGGGGGGGGGGGGGGGGGGGGGGGGGGGGGGGGGGGGGGGGGGGGGGGGGGGGGGGGGGGGGGGGGGGGGGGGGGGGGGGGGGGGGGGGGGGGGGGGGGGGGGGGGGGGGGGGGGGGGGGGGGGGGGGGGGGGGGGGGGGGGGGGGGGGGGGGGGGGGGGGGGGGGGGGGGGGGGGGGGGGGGGGGGGGGGGGGGGGGGGGGGGGGGGGGGGGGGGGGGGGGGGGGGGGGGGGGGGGGGGGGGGGGGGGGGGGGGGGGGGGGGGGGGGGGGGGGGGGGGGGGGGGGGGGGGGGGGGGGGGGGGGGGGGGGGGGGGGGGGGGGGGGGGGGGGGGGGGGGGGGGGGGGGGGGGGGGGGGGGGGGGGGGGGGGGGGGGGGGGGGGGGGGGGGGGGGGGGGGGGGGGGGGGGGGGGGGGGGGGGGGGGGGGGGGGGGGGGGGGGGGGGGGGGGGGGGGGGGGGGGGGGGGGGGGGGGGGGGGGGGGGGGGGGGGGGGGGGGGGGGGGGGGGGGGGGGGGGGGGGGGGGGGGGGGGGGGGGGGGGGGGGGGGGGGGGGGGGGGGGGGGGGGGGGGGGGGGGGGGGGGGGGGGGGGGGGGGGGGGGGGGGGGGGGGGGGGGGGGGGGGGGGGGGGGGGGGGGGGGGGGGGGGGGGGGGGGGGGGGGGGGGGGGGGGGGGGGGGGGGGGGGGGGGGGGGGGGGGGGGGGGGGGGGGGGGGGGGGGGGGGGGGGGGGGGGGGGGGGGGGGGGGGGGGGGGGGGGGGGGGGGGGGGGGGGGGGGGGGGGGGGGGGGGGGGGGGGGGGGGGGGGGGGGGGGGGGGGGGGGGGGGGGGGGGGGGGGGGGGGGGGGGGGGGGGGGGGGGGGGGGGGGGGGGGGGGGGGGGGGGGGGGGGGGGGGGGGGGGGGGGGGGGGGGGGGGGGGGGGGGGGGGGGGGGGGGGGGGGGGGGGGGGGGGGGGGGGGGGGGGGGGGGGGGGGGGGGGGGGGGGGGGGGGGGGGGGGGGGGGGGGGGGGGGGGGGGGGGGGGGGGGGGGGGGGGGGGGGGGGGGGGGGGGGGGGGGGGGGGGGGGGGGGGGGGGGGGGGGGGGGGGGGGGGGGGGGGGGGGGGGGGGGGGGGGGGGGGGGGGGGGGGGGGGGGGGGGGGGGGGGGGGGGGGGGGGGGGGGGGGGGGGGGGGGGGGGGGGGGGGGGGGGGGGGGGGGGGGGGGGGGGGGGGGGGGGGGGGGGGGGGGGGGGGGGGGGGGGGGGGGGGGGGGGGGGGGGGGGGGGGGGGGGGGGGGGGGGGGGGGGGGGGGGGGGGGGGGGGGGGGGGGGGGGGGGGGGGGGGGGGGGGGGGGGGGGGGGGGGGGGGGGGGGGGGGGGGGGGGGGGGGGGGGGGGGGGGGGGGGGGGGGGGGGGGGGGGGGGGGGGGGGGGGGGGGGGGGGGGGGGGGGGGGGGGGGGGGGGGGGGGGGGGGGGGGGGGGGGGGGGGGGGGGGGGGGGGGGGGGGGGGGGGGGGGGGGGGGGGGGGGGGGGGGGGGGGGGGGGGGGGGGGGGGGGGGGGGGGGGGGGGGGGGGGGGGGGGGGGGGGGGGGGGGGGGGGGGGGGGGGGGGGGGGGGGGGGGGGGGGGGGGGGGGGGGGGGGGGGGGGGGGGGGGGGGGGGGGGGGGGGGGGGGGGGGGGGGGGGGGGGGGGGGGGGGGGGGGGGGGGGGGGGGGGGGGGGGGGGGGGGGGGGGGGGGGGGGGGGGGGGGGGGGGGGGGGGGGGGGGGGGGGGGGGGGGGGGGGGGGGGGGGGGGGGGGGGGGGGGGGGGGGGGGGGGGGGGGGGGGGGGGGGGGGGGGGGGGGGGGGGGGGGGGGGGGGGGGGGGGGGGGGGGGGGGGGGGGGGGGGGGGGGGGGGGGGGGGGGGGGGGGGGGGGGGGGGGGGGGGGGGGGGGGGGGGGGGGGGGGGGGGGGGGGGGGGGGGGGGGGGGGGGGGGGGGGGGGGGGGGGGGGGGGGGGGGGGGGGGGGGGGGGGGGGGGGGGGGGGGGGGGGGGGGGGGGGGGGGGGGGGGGGGGGGGGGGGGGGGGGGGGGGGGGGGGGGGGGGGGGGGGGGGGGGGGGGGGGGGGGGGGGGGGGGGGGGGGGGGGGGGGGGGGGGGGGGGGGGGGGGGGGGGGGGGGGGGGGGGGGGGGGGGGGGGGGGGGGGGGGGGGGGGGGGGGGGGGGGGGGGGGGGGGGGGGGGGGGGGGGGGGGGGGGGGGGGGGGGGGGGGGGGGGGGGGGGGGGGGGGGGGGGGGGGGGGGGGGGGGGGGGGGGGGGGGGGGGGGGGGGGGGGGGGGGGGGGGGGGGGGGGGGGGGGGGGGGGGGGGGGGGGGGGGGGGGGGGGGGGGGGGGGGGGGGGGGGGGGGGGGGGGGGGGGGGGGGGGGGGGGGGGGGGGGGGGGGGGGGGGGGGGGGGGGGGGGGGGGGGGGGGGGGGGGGGGGGGGGGGGGGGGGGGGGGGGGGGGGGGGGGGGGGGGGGGGGGGGGGGGGGGGGGGGGGGGGGGGGGGGGGGGGGGGGGGGGGGGGGGGGGGGGGGGGGGGGGGGGGGGGGGGGGGGGGGGGGGGGGGGGGGGGGGGGGGGGGGGGGGGGGGGGGGGGGGGGGGGGGGGGGGGGGGGGGGGGGGGGGGGGGGGGGGGGGGGGGGGGGGGGGGGGGGGGGGGGGGGGGGGGGGGGGGGGGGGGGGGGGGGGGGGGGGGGGGGGGGGGGGGGGGGGGGGGGGGGGGGGGGGGGGGGGGGGGGGGGGGGGGGGGGGGGGGGGGGGGGGGGGGGGGGGGGGGGGGGGGGGGGGGGGGGGGGGGGGGGGGGGGGGGGGGGGGGGGGGGGGGGGGGGGGGGGGGGGGGGGGGGGGGGGGGGGGGGGGGGGGGGGGGGGGGGGGGGGGGGGGGGGGGGGGGGGGGGGGGGGGGGGGGGGGGGGGGGGGGGGGGGGGGGGGGGGGGGGGGGGGGGGGGGGGGGGGGGGGGGGGGGGGGGGGGGGGGGGGGGGGGGGGGGGGGGGGGGGGGGGGGGGGGGGGGGGGGGGGGGGGGGGGGGGGGGGGGGGGGGGGGGGGGGGGGGGGGGGGGGGGGGGGGGGGGGGGGGGGGGGGGGGGGGGGGGGGGGGGGGGGGGGGGGGGGGGGGGGGGGGGGGGGGGGGGGGGGGGGGGGGGGGGGGGGGGGGGGGGGGGGGGGGGGGGGGGGGGGGGGGGGGGGGGGGGGGGGGGGGGGGGGGGGGGGGGGGGGGGGGGGGGGGGGGGGGGGGGGGGGGGGGGGGGGGGGGGGGGGGGGGGGGGGGGGGGGGGGGGGGGGGGGGGGGGGGGGGGGGGGGGGGGGGGGGGGGGGGGGGGGGGGGGGGGGGGGGGGGGGGGGGGGGGGGGGGGGGGGGGGGGGGGGGGGGGGGGGGGGGGGGGGGGGGGGGGGGGGGGGGGGGGGGGGGGGGGGGGGGGGGGGGGGGGGGGGGGGGGGGGGGGGGGGGGGGGGGGGGGGGGGGGGGGGGGGGGGGGGGGGGGGGGGGGGGGGGGGGGGGGGGGGGGGGGGGGGGGGGGGGGGGGGGGGGGGGGGGGGGGGGGGGGGGGGGGGGGGGGGGGGGGGGGGGGGGGGGGGGGGGGGGGGGGGGGGGGGGGGGGGGGGGGGGGGGGGGGGGGGGGGGGGGGGGGGGGGGGGGGGGGGGGGGGGGGGGGGGGGGGGGGGGGGGGGGGGGGGGGGGGGGGGGGGGGGGGGGGGGGGGGGGGGGGGGGGGGGGGGGGGGGGGGGGGGGGGGGGGGGGGGGGGGGGGGGGGGGGGGGGGGGGGGGGGGGGGGGGGGGGGGGGGGGGGGGGGGGGGGGGGGGGGGGGGGGGGGGGGGGGGGGGGGGGGGGGGGGGGGGGGGGGGGGGGGGGGGGGGGGGGGGGGGGGGGGGGGGGGGGGGGGGGGGGGGGGGGGGGGGGGGGGGGGGGGGGGGGGGGGGGGGGGGGGGGGGGGGGGGGGCATAGTGCATATGTGTACATGATTGAAAGTAAATATCAACCATGAGTGACTAATGTCTTGATGGAAAACTAGAAACTATGGAATACTAGGGAAAAAAATTTGCATGGTTGGAAATACTAGCAATGTTCATGTGCGTTGCAACGAATCATAATTAGAATAATACTTATTCACAAACTTGATACAAAACACTCTAATTTTGATATACATATATCACTAGAGATATATTATGTTTCAATTAGAATATATTCCTTGGGCTGTTTTGGTGAGCTCAGGGAGGGATGTGGTTGGTTTTAAGATACTAATTATGGGTTTTTCTGCAAATTGGTAGACAAGTGAGATGTTTGTGAGAAAAGGCAACAACTTACCTCACAGTCATTAGATGTAGATCTAATGGTCACAAACGACGGATGGCAGACACACCATCATCACCAACTTAGTCTTCTGTAGGTGTACTAGCAAGATCCGTGCATTGCACGGAACATCAAGATGCATTTTTTTATAAAAACACTCGTTGTGATTGACCCATGCGGGAGTAATCCCATGTGTAAAAACTAATGATATCTCGAGAAATAGGAGATAAGGTGAAGAGGAGTGGGGCGTGGTGGTGATTGGTGGTCGGACTGAGCGGAGGCATGGGGATTGACGACGCTGGCAGCGGCCACCAGGCCAGTTTGTTCCAGAGGCTTCCTTTCTTAATTGCTCAACAATGAGGTTGTTGGAGATAAGGATGAACGAGGGAAGGCCTTGTCTGCAAATGTGGAGAGGGGTGCGGGTATCTTTTAGTTTAATTTCCATCAGTCAGATATAGATCGGACGGTCTATATTGCAAGATGGCACGCGTACCATCATCACCAACTCGGTTTTTATAAGAGAAGAAATATAAGTATGGAGATACAAACGTATTATCGATACTTGTCTTCGTAAACTAGCATCTACATTCTATTCAACGCCTCAGCATGTGAGGCCTTAGCACAATAACTTCTCGACTGTGTAAAACAAAGGTTTTCCCGTCGCCGATAAGGAGGGGGTGACGGCGGCGCGCTTTTTGGCTTGCTCTAGTCCTAGTAGTCATACTAGGTGGTCTAAGCACGTGTAGATTTATTCTTTTTCACGTCTCGTGTTCGCCGTACTGCCACGACTGTTGATGAATAGACGGTAAGTTATTCAAGGGGAAACCCTTGTTGAGCGTGTTTGCGAGAGAGAGAGAGACAGTGTGCGTGTGTGATATGTCTAGAGACTGAGGCAATGATAATAGATTCTTTGTGTCTATGTGTGTGGAGGATAGAGAGAGACATGTACATGGGGCTTTGTGTTGTGTAACGTGGAGACACATATACATAATTAGAGAGTGAGTGTGCGAGATACACATGCGGACATGGGGAGAGATGAGGATCTAGATTAATGGGTGTTTGTGCGTGTCTGTATGTGTTTGTGCGCGCGTTTGTGTGTGAGAGGGAGTGTGTGTATGTGGAGTAGAGGGGGGGGGGGGGGGGGGGGAGTATAAGGGAAGGGGGAATGGTGTGACATATGTAGTAGCGAGATAGCATGGGTGCGGGCGGGGGGAGCAGACTATTTGGAAGAGACATTGAGTGTGTGTGTGGGAGAGGGGTGTGAGAGCGAGAGAAAGAGAGAGCTAGCGACGGAGAGAGAGAGAGAGAGGAAGAGAGGGGGCGAGAGGGGTCGTTTGTGTCCATAAATGGCGTATAGATAGGGAGACAATGTTGATGTTGTCTGATATTGGCCTATGAACGGAGACGCAAGGGAATCGAGTCATCGTGTGTGTGATAGGGACTTCACGAGAGATCTAGAATAGATGGTGTAGAGAACAATGTGCGAAATCGAGAACGATTATACATTAGGGAGCTATGCAAAGAGTCACGACATATATGTATACAGGGAAGGAGCTGGGGCGGGTCTGCATGTGGGAGAGATAGAAAGATGAGAGTGGTGCACAAGGAGACAAAGTGTGCTTGTTTGTAGTGGGGGTGGTGTGTGAGTTGAGTGCGCGAGAACCACATAACTAGGGAGATAGACGTTTTGGGGCGACGTTTTGTGTGTATGGGAAATATACACTCTACATAGTGCGTGTGCTGGGGGGGGGGGGGGGGGGGGGGGGGGGGGGGGGGGGGGGGGGGGGGGGGGGGGGGGGGGGGGGGGGGGGGGGGGGGGGGGGGGGGGGGGGGGGGGGGGGGGGGGGGGGGGGGGGGGGGGGGGGGGGGGGGGGGGGGGGGGGGGGGGGGGGGGGGGGGGGGGGGGGGGGGGGGGGGGGGGGGGGGGGGGGGGGGGGGGGGGGGGGGGGGGGGGGGGGGGGGGGGGGGGGGGGGGGGGGGGGGGGGGGGGGGGGGGGGGGGGGGGGGGGGGGGGGGGGGGGGGGGGGGGGGGGGGGGGGGGGGGGGGGGGGGGGGGGGGGGGGGGGGGGGGGGGGGGGGGGGGGGGGGGGGGGGGGGGGGGGGGGGGGGGGGGGGGGGGGGGGGGGGGGGGGGGGGGGGGGGGGGGGGGGGGGGGGGGGGGGGGGGGGGGGGGGGGGGGGGGGGGGGGGGGGGGGGGGGGGGGGGGGGGGGGGGGGGGGGGGGGGGGGGGGGGGGGGGGGGGGGGGGGGGGGGGGGGGGGGGGGGGGGGGGGGGGGGGGGGGGGGGGGGGGGGGGGGGGGGGGGGGGGGGGGGGGGGGGGGGGGGGGGGGGGGGGGGGGGGGGGGGGGGGGGGGGGGGGGGGGGGGGGGGGGGGGGGGGGGGGGGGGGGGGGGGGGGGGGGGGGGGGGGGGGGGGGGGGGGGGGGGGGGGGGGGGGGGGGGGGGGGGGGGGGGGGGGGGGGGGGGGGGGGGGGGGGGGGGGGGGGGGGGGGGGGGGGGGGGGGGGGGGGGGGGGGGGGGGGGGGGGGGGGGGGGGGGGGGGGGGGGGGGGGGGGGGGGGGGGGGGGGGGGGGGGGGTATCTTTCCCATACACACAAAATGTCGCCCCCAAACGTCTATCTCCCTAGTTAGGTGGTTCTCGCACACTCACCTCACACACCACCCCCACTTCAAACAAGCACACTTTGTCTCCTTGTGCACCACTATCCTCTTTCTATCTCTCCCACATGCGGACCCGCCCCAGCTCCTTCCCTGTATACATATATGCCGTGACTCTTTCCATAGCTCCCTAATGTATCATCGTTCTCAATCTCGCACGTTGTTCTCTACACCATCTATTCTAGATCTCTCATGAAGTCCCTATCACACACACGATGACTCGCTTCCCTTGCGTCTCCGTACATAGGCCAATTTCGAACAACATCAACATTGTCTCCCAATCTATACGCCACTTATGGACACAAATGACCCCTCTCTCCCCCCTCTCTTCCTCTCTCTCTCTCTCCGTCACTAGCTCTCTCTCTCTCTCTCTCGCTCGCTCTCACACCCCTCTCCCACACACACTCGATGTCTCTTCCAAATAGTCTACTCCCCGCCCGCACCCATGCTATCCTGCTACTACACATGCCTTTGTCTCTCTTTGACACACATGTCACACCATTCCCCCTTCCCTTATACTAGGTTTACATCATTAGTGGTCTCTCTACTCCACATACACACACTCCCTCTCACACAAACGCGTGCACAAACACACACAGACACGCACAAACACCCATATATCTGGATCCTTCTTTTAAGACACACACCCTTGCATATTCTCTCCAGCTCTAGGTATGTATATATCCCCCCTCTCTCTAGCTCAGATGCACACCAAAATTCTCCATCTCTCTAACTCACACATCTCTCCCCATGTCCGCATGTGTATCTCACACACTCACTCTCTGCTTATGTCTACGTGTCTCCACGTTACACAACACAAAGCCCCATGTACATGTCTTTCTCTATCATGCACACACATAGACACAAAGAATCTCTTATCATTGCCTCAGTCTCTAGATATCACACACGCACACTGTCTCTCTCTCTCTCTCGCAAATATGATCAACAAGGGTTTCCCCGTGAATAACTTACCGTCTATTCATCAATAGTTGTAGCAGTACGGCTAACATGAGACGTGAAAAAGAATAAATCTACACGTGCGTAGACCACCTAGTATGACTACTAGGACTAGAGCAAGCCGAAAGCGCGCCACCGTCACCCCCTCCTTATCGACTACGGGAAAACCTTTGTTTTACACAGTCGAGAAGTCATTGTGCTAAGGCCCCACATGCTGAGCCATTGAATAGAATGTAGATCCTAGTTTACGGAAACAAGTATCGATAATACGTTTGTATCTCCATACTTATATTTCTTCTCTTATAAAAAAACTGACTTGGTGATGATGGTATGCATGCCATCTTGCAATATAGACCGTCCGATCTATATCTGACGGATGGAAATTAAACGAAAATCTACCCGCACCTCTCTCCACATTTGCAGACAAGGCCTTCCCTCGTTCATCCTTATCTCCAACAACCTCATTGTTGAGCAATTAAAAAAAGGAAGCCTCTGGAACAAACTGGCCTGGTGGCCGCTGTAGGCATCGTCCATCCCCATGCCTATGCTCAGTCTGACCACCAATCACCACCACGCCCCACTCCTCTTCACCTTATCTCCTCTTTCTCGGGGGGGGGGGGGGGGGGGGGGGGGGGGGGGGGGGGGGGGGGGGGGGGGGGGGGGGGGGGGGGGGGGGGGGGGGGGGGGGGGGGGGGGGGGGGGGGGGGGGGGGGGGGGGGGGGGGGGGGGGGGGGGGGGGGGGGGGGGGGGGGGGGGGGGGGGGGGGGGGGGGGGGGGGGGGGGGGGGGGGGGGGGGGGGGGGGGGGGGGGGGGGGGGGGGGGGGGGGGGGGGGGGGGGGGGGGGGGGGGGGGGGGGGGGGGGGGGGGGGGGGGGGGGGGGGGGGGGGGGGGGGGGGGGGGGGGGGGGGGGGGGGGGGGGGGGGGGGGGGGGGGGGGGGGGGGGGGGGGGGGGGGGGGGGGGGGGGGGGGGGGGGGGGGGGGGGGGGGGGGGGGGGGGGGGGGGGGGGGGGGGGGGGGGGGGGGGGGGGGGGGGGGGGGGGGGGGGGGGGGGGGGGGGGGGGGGGGGGGGGGGGGGGGGGGGGGGGGGGGGGGGGGGGGGGGGGGGGGGGGGGGGGGGGGGGGGGGGGGGGGGGGGGGGGGGGGGGGGGGGGGGGGGGGGGGGGGGGGGGGGGGGGGGGGGGGGGGGGGGGGGGGGGGGGGGGGGGGGGGGGGGGGGGGGGGGGGGGGGGGGGGGGGGGGGGGGGGGGGGGGGGGGGGGGGGGGGGGGGGGGGGGGGGGGGGGGGGGGGGGGGGGGGGGGGGGGGGGGGGGGGGGGGGGGGGGGGGGGGGGGGGGGGGGGGGGGGGGGGGGGGGGGGGGGGGGGGGGGGGGGGGGGGGGGGGGGGGGGGGGGGGGGGGGGGGGGGGGGGGGGGGGGGGGGGGGGGGGGGGGGGGGGGGGGGGGGGGGGGGGGGGGGGGGGGGGGGGGGGGGGGGGGGGGGGGGGGGGGGGGGGGGGGGGGGGGGGGGGGGGGGGGGGGGGGGGGGGGGGGGGGGGGGGGGGGGGGGGGGGGGGGGGGGGGGGGGGGGGGGGGGGGGGGGGGGGGGGGGGGGGGGGGGGGGGGGGGGGGGGGGGGGGGGGGGGGGGGGGGGGGGGGGGATAAGCTAACCAGAGAGTTGGTCAGGTAAACTCGGTGGGACCGATTTGCTCATTTCGGTGGGACCGAAATGTTACAAAAGGGAAACAGAGAGTTTACATTGCAATCTCGGTGGGACCGATCGCTCATCTCGGTAGGACCGAAACGTTACGAAGGGAAACAGAGAGATTACAACCCCATCTCGGTGTGACCGAGATCCCTATCGGTGAGACCGATTTGCCTAGGGTTTGTGGCAGTGGCTATGACATCTGAACTCGGTGGCGCCGGATAGAAAGAATCGGTGGGGCCGAGTTTGACTTTTGGTTTAGGTCATATGTGGATGTGGGAAGGTAGTTGAGGGTTTTGGAGCATATCACTAAGCACTATGAAGCAAGAACCTCATCAAGCAACACCTCATCCCTCCTTGATAGTATTGGCTTTTCCTATAGACTCAATGTGATCTTGGATCACTAAAATATAAAATGTAGAGTCTTGAGCTTTGAGCTTGAGCCAATCTTTTTGTCCTTAGTATTTTGAGGGGTCCACTTTCCTCATCCATGCCATGCCATTCATTGAGCTTTTCCTGAAATATTAATCTTGGAATAGCATTAGCTCAATGAGCTATATGTTGTTAGGAATTACCAAAACCACCTAGGGATAGTTGCACTTTCAATCTCCCCCTTTTTGGTAATTGATGACAACATAGGGGGGGGGGGGGGGGGGGGGGGGGGGGGGGGGGGGGGGGGGGGGGGGGGGGGGGGGGGGGGGGGGGGGGGGGGGGGGGGGGGGGGGGGGGGGGGGGGGGGGGGGGGGGGGGGGGGTAGGCTCATGGGTTACTCTTCCATGTCACATACATCTTGGTGGAGCGCTCAAAATGATAATAATTAAATACATGCACTCATCACCAAGCAAAGTGAATGATCATATAGGGATAAAATGATAATGTCATCCAACAAGCATTAATGTAGCATATGATCAAACACACATGATCATCCAAGTATCACACAGACAGAAAGTATCTCAATCAAGCAAATAAAGTTCAACCACCAAAGCAAGAGAGAATAAAAAAGCAACGCTCTCTCTCGAAGCCTATGATCTATACATTTTTCTCCCCCTTTGGCAACAAGTTACCAAAAAGTTCCTAGAAAATGCATAGCACTAAATCGTCTCTCAGGCTTGGTCTTCAGGTGGTGGTGTCCGGATAACTCCAAGAACGAAGGCTTCAGTCGATGTAGATGGAGCTGATGGAGTAGGTGCTGGAGCTGGTGGCACTGAAGCTGTAGCTGGGGGGGGGGGGGGGGGGGGGGGGGGGGGGGGAGCAGACCTCTGAGCTCTAGGCACTCTGAAAAATGCATCAGTGGTTGTCTGGCCCTTCCTCTCCTGCATATCATCCTGAAGTTGCTCCACAACAGACTGGATCTCAGTTACCTTCACATCCAAGTCATAGAACTTCTGCTCCATGATCCTTTCCAAGCTCTCCTGGTTTTGAGTCAGGGTGGCCATCCCTTTCTCAATCCTTAGAGTGGATGCAATCAAGTAGCCAAGCTGATCTTGCTTGCTCTTCAGAAGATACTGAGATGCCTCTTCCATGGTTGGCATCTTTGCAGCTTTCTCAGCCTTTGGCTTCTCCCTCTTTGCTTGAGCGTGCACAGAAGATGGTTCATCCTCATTCATAACCACTTGGTTGTCCTCAAAGTCTGGATAGATAGGCATGTGCTCCTTGTCCAACAAGTATGTGCCAGTGCCCATCTTGGAGTTAATCAACTCCTGGATCTGGGGGGGGGGGGGGGGGGGGGGGGGGGGGGGGGGGGGGGGGGGGGGGGGGGGGGGGGGGGGGGGGGGGGGGGGGGGGGGGGGGGGGGGGGGGGGGGGGGGGGGGGGGGGGGGGGGGGGGGGGGATCATTCTGTGATCACCAGACTTGGGCAGAAGAGTGTGCCTGAGGATCCAATTGATAGTAGGCAGTCCTGACAGCAGGTGTTTCACTGATCCAAATTGGTGAGTCTCAAGATCTGCATCAGGAATCTCCTTGTACATGCTAGCCATGGAGTTGTGATCCTTCTTATTCTTGGCATAGACATCCAAGTCATCTTCATTCTCTTCAAGAGCATTGATCAATTGAGCCCATTCTGCTACTGTTGACTGGTATCTAGTGCCTTCAGACATCCAGACTATCTTGCCATCTGGGTAGAAGTGAGCTGTGGAGTAGAA
>JAAAWM010008275.1:0-12929 GCA_036873465.1 Thinopyrum obtusiflorum
TGAAATGCTTGTGCATTCCACTAAATTTAAGCACTGCTATTTGCAGAAATAAGTAGACCACAATGCCTCTTGTCCGCGCACCTGTCCAAAAAACCACCGTGCAGTCGTGCCAGCTAGTCCTCGGTCCATGGATGAACATGTAGAAAGTGCATTCTGGACTAGGATGCAGTTGTTTTCGCTCATCCCTGCACTGCAATCAGGAAGTAAAACGTACGAATTAGCTTCTTTTAGATTGCGTTGGTCATTCTACCTTAGTTACTACCAATGTAGGGATACCTTGAAGACAGGAGGTTAGACGACGGCAACGAGGGATAGCCATCTCATTTTGCGCAGTTGTACTAAAACTGAGGTGTGTGCTTTTGATTGCGCGGATAGAAACGATATGGAGACAGACATCTCGAAACAATATGGAGACAGACATCCCTGTTCGCGCAAATACGAAATACGGTTATTTAAATAGTGATAGATATTACTACTTTCCCCCGTTTCATCTTAGAACCAAGTCCTAGATTTATGCTACAACTTTCCCACTTTCTTCCCTGTTTGAACCAATGCTTTGAGTCAGACTGTATGAGCTAGCTTTACTTCTAATAATAGTAGAAATCTAGGTGGCTTTGGAACAGCGGACGGAAGTAAAAAAGGATCCACACGAAGGGAGCTGGGGCAGTAGAGCAAGGAAGGTTTCGAAGGAATATATACCTAAGGGTTGTCGGCATGTGGCAAAGACAGCGTCGGGAGGCTGCATCTTGGCCACAATACCGCAGGGAGGAAGAAGGGGTCGGAGGCCCTCCCGAGCCGGCGCTCTCTTGGAGAGAATGACACGGCCGCTGATCGGGACGCGTGGGCAGCCATTGGTCTCCTCCCTCGCCACCGACGATAGCATGAACGATGCACCTACACCCCTTCCCCGGTCGAGGTTGTTCGGCCGGATTTGTGACCAGCCGTGAGCTGAGAGAGAGTGTGGCCACCTATGTGTTGCTTAGATCTGGAGAGCATGAGAGAGTGAAGGAGAGTAACCCTAGTAAAGCAAGCACTAAGGCTCCTACTTTTATATATAGTGGAGTGATTTTGTTGTACTAGCGTCAAAAAATGCGCTCCTATGTGTACCTGCGAGTGGGTGTGAGAGAACTAGTGCGTGCGTGCACCGCTTCTCTTTGTGAGAGTACAATATACTATGCCCAAAGAACGTTCGCCGCAAGAGTAATAGTATAAGTGTGTGACGTGTGAGCTAAAATAAAATGTGTGCGCCATCTTTTGTTTTTTAGAAGTTCTGAGGGTAGGGTGTGAAGAGCACATATGTGCGTGACGTCTACCTGCAGATAGACGGTGGGTGCGACGTGCGAGTCTGCGAGAGGACTCGGGAGAGTCGTGACTCGTGAGGGTGCGTGTGCGTGAGAGAGAGGGGGGCACGTATCAATGCAATGCATGTGTCTGTAAATCATTATCCAACAAACGTTCGCCACAAGCCTTTTCCTGACGAATGCCATAAGAACCGTTAGATCGGTATCCGACAGTGTCAGTTTTGCCACGTCATTTAACAGAACAGCCACTCCTCCTACACACAAATCTTCCACGTGAGTGTTAGCAACTGCCGTATGCTCCCTCCGTTCCGAAATGCAGTGCATATAGCTTTATTGAAAATTCGAACCTCGTAAACTTTTAACGAGTTTTCATGTACCAAATTGCACATGTAGAATACCATGTATATATCATTTCATTCATCTTCGAGAGGTAACTATAAAGATGGGTGAGGAGTCTACAAAGAAAGACCATCGTATCACCCGCAGCAATTTCAAGCATCCTTTAGTGTCGAGGAATATCATAGGAAATCTATATGATATGATTTTTATAGGATTTTTTTCCTTTAGAGCCAATTGGTTCATAGGAATAGATTCATATACTCCACGTTTCAAAGGAAATAAACATGATATCATTTCTATAGCTTTAGAGCCACTTGGTTCATATGAATGGATTCCTATACTCCCTTAATTTCAAAGGAAAATAAACATTAGCGTATATTCAATAGAAAAGTTCCTATGATATGAACCAAATTACATCTCTTTTCTAATCCCTCCTCATAGGAATTGAGATACATGTCATCTCTAGATTCAATAGAAAGTTCCTATGATGTGAACCAAATGACACCTCTTTTCCAATCCCTACTCATAGGAATTGAGATGCTCCATGTCATCTCTTTCCCTACAACTTCCATGTATACATCTTCTATTCCTAAATAGATAGTACAACCCACTAGTAGCTTTTTTCCAAAACATGCAACTATGGCACAAGAACTATATAGTGTGCCAATAACTTTGAAAGATGGTCGTTGGATGAAGCTAACCCGACAGTGCAGAGATAGGAAAGGGGGGGGGGGGGGGGGGGGGGGGGGGGGGGGGGGGGGGGGGGGGGGGGGGGGGGGAGAAGACTCCATGGTTGAACTTAAGCATAATGCACAAACCTCAAAACACAAGCACTTCTCCTTTGTTCTACAATCTTTTGTATCATAATTGATTATTTTTTTCTAAATGAATTGCCATTATTTGTTTTTTACTTTATGATTTACAATGCACAACCCCATGAATCTTAACATTTTTATAAAACTAATTGATTTTGAATGAGATGAACTATAAGAACTAAACGAACATCTACATCATCCATATATGACTCAAAGCTTTACATGCTATAGTGTGTATTTATTCATAATTTGGTTTCGAAATCTCATGCGTACAATACATGTGTGCCTTACTAGTTTTGACTAGAGTAGCAAATTTCACGCAGCCTCGGGTATATCAAAATGCAGGGCCCATGCATCATTGCCTTTCGGTCAAACCTACGTCCACAATTTTTTGTACATACTATATCTCCACTGGTCCTCAAACCCAAAATGCTGCCTCATTCTCGTAAAACCAAGTGGCCCACACATATTTAAGGCGTCAACTCAAACCCGTTTACTACGATGTGGCCCCGCACGCCGTAGTACTCCTACAAACCCTACCGCCGCACTCATCATCGATTTTCTTGGAGGGAGAAGCCGATTTGTAGTGGAGGCACTTTAAAAAAAGGATCTGTAGTGGAGGGGGGGGGGGGGGGGGGGGGGGGGGGGGGGGGGGGGGGGGGGGGGGGGGGGGGGGGGGGGGGGGGGGGGGGGGGGGGGGGGGGGGGGGGGGGGGGGGGGGGGGGGGGGGGGGGGGGGGGGGGGGGGGGGGGGGGGGGGGGGGGGGGGGGGGGGGGGGGGGGGGGGGGGGGGGGGGGGGGGGGGGGGGGGGGGGGGGGGGGGGGGGGGGGGGGGGGGGGGGGGGGGGGGGGGGGGGGGGGGGGGGGGGGGGGGGGGGGGGGGGGGGGGGGGGGGGGGGGGGGGGGGGGGGGGGGGGGGGGGGGGGGGGGGGGGGGGGGGGGGGGGGGGGGGGGGGGGGGGGGGGGGGGGGGGGGGGGGGGGGGGGGGGGGGGGGGGGGGGGGGGGGGGGGGGGGGGGGGGGGGGGGGGGGGGGGGGGGGGGGGGGGGGGGGGGGGGGGGGGGGGGGGGGGGGGGGGGGGGGGGGGGGGGGGGGGGGGGGGGGGGGGGGGGGGGGGGGGGGGGGGGGGGGGGGGGGGGGGGGGGGGGGGGGGGGGGGGGGGGGGGGGGGGGGGGGGGGGGGGGGGGGGGGGGGGGGGGGGGGGGGGGGGGGGGGGGGGGGGGGGGGGGGGGGGGGGGGGGGGGGGGGGGGGGGGGGGGGGGGGGGGGGGGGGGGGGGGGGGGGGGGGGGGGGGGGGGGGGGGGGGGGGGGGGGGGGGGGGGGGGGGGGGGGGGGGGGGGGGGGGGGGGGGGGGGGGGGGGGGGGGGGGGGGGGGGGGGGGGGGGGGGGGGGGGGGGGGGGGGGGGGGGGGGGGGGGGGGGGGGGGGGGGGGGGGGGGGGGGGGGGGGGGGGGGGGGGGGGGGGGGGGGGGGGGGGGGGGGGGGGGGGGGGGGGGGGGGGGGGGGGGGGGGGGGGGGGGGGGGGGGGGGGGGGGGGGGGGGGGGGGGGGGGGGGGGGGGGGGGGGGGGGGGGGGGGGGGGGGGGGGGGGGGGGGGGGGGGGGGGGGGGGGGGGGGGGGGGGGGGGGGGGGGGGGGGGGGGGGGGGGGGGGGGGGGGGGGGGGGGGGGGGGGGGGGGGGGGGGGGGGGGGGGGGGGGGGGGGGGGGGGGGGGGGGGGGGGGGGGGGGGGGGGGGGGGGGGGGGGGGGGGGGGGGGGGGGGGGGGGGGGGGGGGGGGGGGGGGGGGGGGGGGGGGGGGGGGGGGGGGGGGGGGGGGGGGGGGGGGGGGGGGGGGGGGGGGGGGGGGGGGGGGGGGGGGGGGGGGGGGGGGGGGGGGGGGGGGGGGGGGGGGGGGGGGGGGGGGGGGGGGGGGGGGGGGGGGGGGGGGGGGGGGGGGGGGGGGGGGGGGGGGGGGGGGGGGGGGGGGGGGGGGGGGGGGGGGGGGGGGGGGGGGGGGGGGGGGGGGGGGGGGGGGGGGGGGGGGGGGGGGGGGGGGGGGGGGGGGGGGGGGGGGGGGGGGGGGGGGGGGGGGGGGGGGGGGGGGGGGGGGGGGGGGGGGGGGGGGGGGGGGGGGGGGGGGGGGGGGGGGGGGGGGGGGGGGGGGGGGGGGGGGGGGGGGGGGGGGGGGGGGGGGGGGGGGGGGGGGGGGGGGGGGGGGGGGGGGGGGGGGGGGGGGGGGGGGGGGGGGGGGGGGGGGGGGGGGGGGGGGGGGGGGGGGGGGGGGGGGGGGGGGGGGGGGGGGGGGGGGGGGGGGGGGGGGGGGGGGGGGGGGGGGGGGGGGGGGGGGGGGGGGGGGGGGGGGGGGGGGGGGGGGGGGGGGGGGGGGGGGGGGGGGGGGGGGGGGGGGGGGGGGGGGGGGGGGGGGGGGGGGGGGGGGGGGGGGGGGGGGGGGGGGGGGGGGGGGGGGGGGGGGGGGGGGGGGGGGGGGGGGGGGGGGGGGGGGGGGGGGGGGGGGGGGGGGGGGGGGGGGGGGGGGGGGGGGGGGGGGGGGGGGGGGGGGGGGGGGGGGGGGGGGGGGGGGGGGGGGGGGGGGGGGGGGGGGGGGGGGGGGGGGGGGGGGGGGGGGGGGGGGGGGGGGGGGGGGGGGGGGGGGGGGGGGGGGGGGGGGGGGGGGGGGGGGGGGGGGGGGGGGGGGGGGGGGGGGGGGGGGGGGGGGGGGGGGGGGGGGGGGGGGGGGGGGGGGGGGGGGGGGGGGGGGGGGGGGGGGGGGGGGGGGGGGGGGGGGGGGGGGGGGGGGGGGGGGGGGGGGGGGGGGGGGGGGGGGGGGGGGGGGGGGGGGGGGGGGGGGGGGGGGGGGGGGGGGGGGGGGGGGGGGGGGGGGGGGGGGGGGGGGGGGGGGGGGGGGGGGGGGGGGGGGGGGGGGGGGGGGGGGGGGGGGGGGGGGGGGGGGGGGGGGGGGGGGGGGGGGGGGGGGGGGGGGGGGGGGGGGGGGGGGGGGGGGGGGGGGGGGGGGGGGGGGGGGGGGGGGGGGGGGGGGGGGGGGGGGGGGGGGGGGGGGGGGGGGGGGGGGGGGGGGGGGGGGGGGGGGGGGGGGGGGGGGGGGGGGGGGGGGGGGGGGGGGGGGGGGGGGGGGGGGGGGGGGGGGGGGGGGGGGGGGGGGGGGGGGGGGGGGGGGGGGGGGGGGGGGGGGGGGGGGGGGGGGGGGGGGGGGGGGGGGGGGGGGGGGGGGGGGGGGGGGGGGGGGGGGGGGGGGGGGGGGGGGGGGGGGGGGGGGGGGGGGGGGGGGGGGGGGGGGGGGGGGGGGGGGGGGGGGGGGGGGGGGGGGGGGGGGGGGGGGGGGGGGGGGGGGGGGGGGGGGGGGGGGGGGGGGGGGGGGGGGGGGGGGGGGGGGGGGGGGGGGGGGGGGGGGGGGGGGGGGGGGGGGGGGGGGGGGGGGGGGGGGGGGGGGGGGGGGGGGGGGGGGGGGGGGGGGGGGGGGGGGGGGGGGGGGGGGGGGGGGGGGGGGGGGGGGGGGGGGGGGGGGGGGGGGGGGGGGGGGGGGGGGGGGGGGGGGGGGGGGGGGGGGGGGGGGGGGGGGGGGGGGGGGGGGGGGGGGGGGGGGGGGGGGGGGGGGGGGGGGGGGGGGGGGGGGGGGGGGGGGGGGGGGGGGGGGGGGGGGGGGGGGGGGGGGGGGGGGGGGGGGGGGGGGGGGGGGGGGGGGGGGGGGGGGGGGGGGGGGGGGGGGGGGGGGGGGGGGGGGGGGGGGGGGGGGGGGGGGGGGGGGGGGGGGGGGGGGGGGGGGGGGGGGGGGGGGGGGGGGGGGGGGGGGGGGGGGGGGGGGGGGGGGGGGGGGGGGGGGGGGGGGGGGGGGGGGGGGGGGGGGGGGGGGGGGGGGGGGGGGGGGGGGGGGGGGGGGGGGGGGGGGGGGGGGGGGGGGGGGGGGGGGGGGGGGGGGGGGGGGGGGGGGGGGGGGGGGGGGGGGGGGGGGGGGGGGGGGGGGGGGGGGGGGGGGGGGGGGGGGGGGGGGGGGGGGGGGGGGGGGGGGGGGGGGGGGGGGGGGGGGGGGGGGGGGGGGGGGGGGGGGGGGGGGGGGGGGGGGGGGGGGGGGGGGGGGGGGGGGGGGGGGGGGGGGGGGGGGGGGGGGGGGGGGGGGGGGGGGGGGGGGGGGGGGGGGGGGGGGGGGGGGGGGGGGGGGGGGGGGGGGGGGGGGGGGGGGGGGGGGGGGGGGGGGGGGGGGGGGGGGGGGGGGGGGGGGGGGGGGGGGGGGGGGGGGGGGGGGGGGGGGGGGGGGGGGGGGGGGGGGGGGGGGGGGGGGGGGGGGGGGGGGGGGGGGGGGGGGGGGGGGGGGGGGGGGGGGGGGGGGGGGGGGGGGGGGGGGGGGGGGGGGGGGGGGGGGGGGGGGGGGGGGGGGGTTCTAGCCTCACTGTTGTCAGGCGTGTTGTCCAGGGTGTACTGAAGTACAAGAAGTTCAAAGCTACTCCTTAGTTTGTGAGGAATACTGTTCTTGTCAAGATTACGCAGGGAGATGATGTGGCATGCCTCCACAAACAAGTCTATCAGTGGCAAGGCCACACGGTTGTCTTCATGAAGGTTCACAGGATTGAGCTGGTGCGGGACGTCCTCGATGATGTTCATGGCAAGGTCCGTCTTGTGTCTAGCCCAAATTAGATCAAGGCATGAAATAGTTGCCCTAGCTAGTGTTCAATAGTAGTTTGGATTGTGTCTAATTATCCGAACCTTGCTTGTTATCGACCCCTCTGGGGCTAGTACTCTGTTTGAATCCGTCTATGGGAACTGCTGCTACTTTTGTGTGCCCGTGAATCATGTGAGAACCATCGTAATTGTTGCCGAAACAGATGCGTCCTCACTAGTTTTTTCATGAATATGGCATGGTACGACATAAGTTGTCACGGTTTATCATACGACCAGTGTGTGTTTTGATGAAATAGAGCACTCGTTCGGGAACCTTGCACCAACGTATGCATAAGTACTTGTAAACACTATTGGTGCTACCCCACTTGTAAGAAGTTGTGCAAAACACGGCACATTGGCTCAGCTCGCTTCAACACTAGGCTGTCGACCAGCTAACAATCAACAATCTGATGTCTGACATATAAGCAACTATGTATCTTGTTACAGTGGTTCATGCTGTTAATTGAGGTCACAATGTAATAAATTCCAAAACATTCACACGCTAGTCCAGCGCTCATGTGGAACACTCACATTAAACTCGTCTTCATAAAAAACTTGAAAAGCATAAGTTAAGCAATTTTATACATCTCAATGATTCATAGAACATAACAAACATATACTAGTTCACAGCAAAAGACAAAGTTGTGAGAAGGTTTACAAATCAGGAAAAAACAAGCAAGGCTTCTCTCTGAGCAAAGGGCCTCCCGGCAGACTTAAATTTCCTGGAGTTCACTCTGGTTTTTTCTTGTTTCCACCATTCATGGTTAGGTTCTCTCGTTCTAGAATAACCAATTATAATTGTGGTATCAGCTAGAATGCTGAACTGAACCATGCAGTGTACCGACCAGCTGAAATGCTTGTGCATTCCACTAAATTTAAGCACTGCTATTTGCAGAAATAAGCAGAACACAATGCCTCTTGTCCGCGCACCTGTCCAAAAAACCGCCGTGCAGCCATGCCAGCTAGTCCTTGGTCCATGGATGAACTGGTAGAAAGTGCATTCTGGACTAGGATGCAGTTGTTTTCGCTCGTCCCTGCACTACAATTAGGAAGTAAAACGTAGGAATCAACTTCTTTTAGATTACGTTGGTCATTCTACCTTAGTTACTACCAATGTAGGGATACCTTGAAGACGGGAGGTTAGACGATGGCAGCGAGGGATTGCCATCTCATTTTGCGCAATTGTACTAAAACTGAGGTGTGTGCTTTTGATTGCGCGGATAGAAACGATACGGAGACAGACATCCCGAAACGATATGGAGACACACATCCCTGCTTGCGCAAATAAGATATACGCTTATTTAAATAGTGACATATATTACTACTTTCCCCCGTTTCCTCTTAGAACCAAGTCCTAGATTCATGCTACAGCTTTCCCACTTTCTTCCCTGTTTGAATCAACGCTTTGAGTCGACTGTATGAAATAGCTTTACTTCTAATCTACGACTACTATAAGGCGGCAGTTTTGAAATTGGATTTACCCCTCCATCTTCGGTTCTCCCACCCAAACAAGCATTGGCTCAAAATCCACCGTTCATTTCCCCTCTCATGCATATCACTACCGGCCATCAAACAAAGGATGACATGATCTGATGGCTAAGAGCTGCCGGATTCACTCCCGCTCCTTGTGCACATGGCCGACTCTGCTCTCCAAGTAAACTAATAAAGAAGTCCCCGTTGAATCTGGATTGCACCTACTGAAGTTGAGAAATGTCTAGAAACTGCTGCCACCTCCTCACATGCAAGTATGACAAGTTGGCAAATAGCTAGCACATTTTGGTTCCCCGTTGTCACCTGGGAAATAAACACTCTACTACTAACTTATTTTTTTAGATTACTGTAAAAATGGATTTTTTAGATGCCGCTATACTGCAAAGTTTACACTGTTCACATAACATAACATTGCATGGCTGATGCTAGCTAAAGTTTTATTCTGCTTCATCGAGAAATGTAATATTTTTATTATTCGCAGAAAAAGTGTAATATTTTATTTCAGTCATACATAAGCTATACCTCAAGCTAATACAGGACATGAGTGTCTGTCAGACCTAAATGACTTATTTAGTTGCACAAAATAGTCCATAAACATGCATGTAAACCGTCAAACAACTCTGGAACTATACATCAGTGGAACCCAGGAAACAACATATAATAAAACTACAACTTTTATCTTGTAATCAAATTCTTACTTGGAACTCAGTTTGATTTGTGCAAGTGATTTGCTTCTTATTTCAGAATAGTCCTTAGATCATGCAAACAAACACACTATGATATCTACTCAAGATACGAGTACCCATTTCTCTCTCTAAAAAGAAGGTATATGAGTATCTATCATACAGAACATACGTGCAAAGCACGTGCCTTAGTAGAAGTCTAGGTGGCTTTGGAACAGCGGACGGAAGTAGAAAAGGATGGGGGGGGGGGGGGGGGGGGGGGGGGGGGGGGGGGGGGGGGGGGGGGGGGGGGGGGGGGGGGGGGGGGGGGGGGGGGGGGGGGGGGGGGGGGGGGGGGGGGGGGGGGGGGGGGGGGGGGGGGGGGGGGGGGGGGGGGGGGGGGGGGGGGGGGGGGGGGGGGGGGGGGGGGGGGGGGGGGGGGGGGGGGGGGGGGGGGGGGGGGGGGGGGGGGGGGGGGGGGGGGGGGGGGGGGGGGGGGGGGGGGGGGGGGGGGGGGGGGGGGGGGGGGGGGGGGGGGGGGGGGGGGGGGGGGGGGGGGGGGGGGGGGGGGGGGGGGGGGGGGGGGGGGGGGGGGGGGGGGGGGGGGGGGGGGGGGGGGGGGGGGGGGGGGGGGGGGGCCTAGTAAAGCAAGCGCTAAGGCTCCTGCTTATATATATAGTGGAGTGATTTTATTGTACCAACTTCAAATGCGCTCCTACGTGTACCCGCGAGTGGGTGTGAGATAACTAGTGCATGCGTGCACCGCTTCTCTTCGTGAGAGTACAATATACTATGCCCAAAGAACGTTCACGATAAGGGTAATAGTATAAGTGTGTGACGTGTGAGCTAAAATAAAATGTGTGCGACGTCTTTTGTTTTTTAGAAGTTCTGAGGGTAGGGTATGAAGAGCACATATGTGTGTGACGTCTACCTGCAGATAGATGGTGGGTGCGAGAGGACTCGGGAGGGTGCGTGTGCGTGAGAGAGAGGGGGACACGTATCAATGCAATGCATGTGTCCGTAAATCATTATTCGACAAACGCTCGCCACAAGCCTTTTGTTGACGAACGCCATAAGAACCGTTAGATCGGCATCTGACAGTGTCATTTTTGCCATGTCATTTAACAGAACAGCCACTCCTCCTACACACAAATCTTCCATGTGAGTGTTAGCAACTGCCGTCTGCTCCCTCCGTTCCAAAATGCAGTGCATATAGCTTTATTGAAAATTCGAACCTCGCAAACTTTTACCGAGTTTTCGTGTACCAAATTGCACATGTAGAATACCCTATATATATATATCATTTCATTCATCTTCGAGAGGTAACTATAAAGATGGGGGAGTTGTCTACAAAGAAAGACCATTGTATCACCTGCAGCAATTTCAACCATCCTTTGGTGTGGAGGAATATCATCAAAACTCTAGGGGGGGGGGGGGGGGGGGGGGGGGGGGGGGGGGGGGGGGGGGGGGGGGGGGGGGGGGGGATAAACATGATATCATTTTTATAGCTTTAGAGCCACTTGGTTCATATGAATGGTTTCCTATACTCCCATAATTTCAATGGAAAATAAACATTAGCGTATATTCAATAGAAAGTTCCTATGATGTGAACCAAAAGACATCTCTTTTCTAATCCCTCCTCATAGGAAAGATACATGTCATCTCTAGATTCAATAGAAAAGTTCCTATGATGTGAACCAAATGACATCTCTTTTCCAATCCCTACTCATAGGAATTGAGATAAATGTCATCTCTTTCCCTACAACTTCCATGTATACATCTTCTATTCCTAAATAGCTAGTAAAACCCAATAGTAGCTTTGTTCCTAGACATGCAACTATGGCACAAGAACACATCATGCATGCAAGTCATAAATCACATTGTTTTTGTACTCTATGCATGCAAGCACCACATCACCAATTCGTGCATGTTACTCATAAGTTATTTCTTGCATTAAATTTTGTATTGACAACGTATGTGCTGGTCACGTGCACACATATGTAGTTCACATTCACATTTTTGTTAGGGAGATGTGGGTCGTGCATGCTTTCCCAAAACACAAGCACTTCTCCTTTGTTCTTGAATCTTCCATATCATAATTGCCCAAACTTTTTTTTCTAAATGAATTGCCATTATTTGTTTTTTACTTTATGCTTTACAATGCACAATCCCATGAATCTTAACCTTTTTTATAAAACTAATTGATTTTGAATGAGATTAACTATAAGAACTAAACGAACATCTACATCATGCATATATGACTCAAAGCTTTACATGCTATAGTCTGTATTTATTCATAATTTGGTTTCCAAATCTCATGCATTCAATGCATGCACCTTACTAGTTTTGAGTAGAGTAGCAAATTTCACGCGGCCGCGGGTATGTCAAAATGCAGGGTCCATGCATCATTGCCTTTCGGTCGAACCTACGTCCACAATTTTTTGTACGTATATCTCCACTGGTCCCCGAACCCAAAATGCTTCCTCGTTCCCGTAAAACCAAGCGGCCCACACATATTAAGCCGTTGACTCAAACTCAATCGCTCTCCCGTTTACTACGACGTGGCCCCGCACGTCGTAGTACTCCTACAAACCCTACCACCGCACGCATCATCGGTTTTCTTCAAGAGGACGAGGGAGAAGCGGATTTGTAGTGGAGGCGCTTTCAAAAAAATGATTTGTAGTGGAGGCCCCTACCCTAGGGTGCCCTAGGTAGCTGCCGCACGCATCATTGGTTTTCTCTTTTCTTTATGCTCTTGCGCCCTAGAGTGAAATGATGGTTGCTTCATCCGTCCAGCTTAATGCGGGAAAGGTGGGGCTTTGTGATTTGACCCCTCATCGCTCATTTACTACTACTGCGGTGCTATGACCGGGGTGCCTTCAAGTCCAACCGCTGCTCCGAACTGTAATTTGGTGCATCACACGTGGAACAAGATGGTGGATGAGCCACATGTCGGCCAAAGGGGTCCTTTTAAGTGTGTCACCATTTCGTGTGCGGACTGACCCTGCTTGAGTTGCTACGCCAACACAACAGGAGCAGCCTACCACTTGGTTTTGCTCCTCGGTGAATCCTGACTATATTGATCTAAAAAGATACGTACTGTACTACCCTCTCCGTCTCGGTTTATAGGGCGCGCACGTAGTTCTCGGTCATCCATTTGACTAACTAAATATGAGTTACTATGTCACAAAAAGTATATCATTCGATTCTTAAGCGGATGTAGTTTCTAAACATATAATGTTCATCACATATATAGCCAGTTAAATTCTCAACCTAGAACGACGTGCATGCCCTGTAAACCGATACAGAGGAAGTAGTAAAAATGAGGTGATTTTACCGAGCGATGGGCGGGGGAGCATGGCCTGTCATGCGGTCCCATGTGTCATGATGTACCAAGGCGATGCGCGTGTCCCTCTTGAGGCAGAATAATGGCAGAAGCAATACTACGTGGTTTTCTTGAAGGAGATGATGGCGAAGCGAAGTGTGAAATAATGGTTGCTTCGTCCGTCTGGGAAGGTGCGGCATTGTGATTTGACGTCTCATTGCTCATTACTACTACTGGAGCGGTATGACTGGGGTGCGTCCCCCTACTGTTCTGCACTGTTAGTTGGTGCATGACACGTCGACCCGGTTGCTATATGTCCCACATGTCGGCGAGAGGAAGTACAGAATTCA
>JAAAWM010008276.1:0-12938 GCA_036873465.1 Thinopyrum obtusiflorum
TAGTGCCTTTTGTTAATATTGTCCTTATTATGAAGATTTACGACTGCAGGTCCGGAGCCACGCTATGGGCCGCAGGCAGGCAAGTCTAGGGACCGCCGTTGCCAGAACGCCGACAGTAGCTCCCGGGCCCAAGGCACGCTCGGACTTGGCTTCGAGGCGAAGCCAAGGGGCAAGTGCAAAGCGCCGCGGGCCCCAACCGCCTGCGGCCTTGGTTGACGCGTGGCGATTGACGGGACGTGGGCGTGTCCTCTTCCCCACGCTGCCTCGGCAACTGCCCGACTTGACGAGTCCCTGGTGCATGCAGAAAAGCCATCATTACCTTCGATCCTGGAGGCCGGCGGTTGGCCTCCTCCTGGCTATAAATGGGGAGGGGGCAGAGCCCCCGTCGCCCATCTCTTCCTTCGTTCCGCTTGCTTCTTCTTCCTTTCTTCTCGTTTCACTGCTAGCAGCGACACCCATGGCGCCGATACGGAGATTCTCGGTCGCCGAGAAGGGAAAAGCCCCCCGCAAAGAGCCAGGGCCACTCCCGCCGAAGAAGAGGCTGGCCTGCTCCCGCGAGGTCATCGTGAGGCCGGAGATGTCGAGGCCTTGGCATGAGCAGCCACCTCCCGGATATCTGCTGCCTTTGTACGCCCAGGCAGAGGGCTCCAGAGGAGGAGGCGACAATCAACTCCGCCCGCGTCACCGCCGTGGTGGCCGCGCCGCGGTGGCGTGCGCCGCCGCCCCTGGTACCCACGCCGAGGGCTCCTCGCGCGAACTTGTGGTGTGGGTGGCGATGCCCCCGCGCTCTTGGATTCGCTTTCCGCAGTTCTTCTCCGCCGAGATGCCGCCGAGGGGTCCCCTCGAGCTATGGCTACAGCACGCTGAGTGCGCTGCCCCAATGACGAGGGCGTAGGTCGAGGTCATCTCCCCGGGCAAGATCTTCATGACCCGCGGATGGGGTGAGGTCGCCCGAGTTTGCCGTGCGGAGGGCACCCTCGCCATCCACTTCGAATACGACGGTGCCTCCATGATGTTCTTCAAGGTTTTCGACGAGGAAGGCCGCTGCCTGGAGTGCTGCCCTGGAGGGGGTCGTCGGGGCGGTAGGATCCGGGCCTGTCGGTGCCATCGCCAGCAGTTCCTCCGGCAGCAGCGACGGCGCTTGGGAATCCAGCGACTCCCGTGAGCTCTACGAGACTTCGGAGATGAGCGATGACAGCTACGTGCCCCCGAGCTCTCGCCGTGCCCGAAGCGCAGCAGCGGCGTCCGCCCGCCGCTGTCGTTGATCTGGATGGGGTTGGCGTCGGCCTTCGGTGGCCCACTATTGATAATGGCATCGGCAGCGTCGATGCTTGTAGATAGGGCTCCTAGACACCTTCTTCTTTTGTTCCCTGCGAGGAATCGAGACGAACCCCATGGGGGCGTGTAAAGGATCTGTGGGGGGGGGGGGGGGGGGGGGGGGGGGGGGGGGGGGGGGGGGGGGGGGGGGGGGGGGGGGGGGGGGGGGGGGGGGGGGGGGGGGGGGGGGGGGGGGGGGGGGGGGGGGGGGGGGGGGGGGGGGGGGGGGGGGGGGGGGGGGGGGGGGGGGGGGGGGGGGGGGGGGGGGGGGGGGGGGGGGGGGGGGGGGGGGGGGGGGGGGGGGGGGGGGGGGGGGGGGGGGGGGGGGGGGGGGGGGGGGGGGGGGGGGGGGGGGGGGGGGGGGGGGGGGGGGGGGGGGGGGGGGGGGGGGGGGGGGGGGGGGGGGGGGGGGGGGGGGGGGGGGGGGGGGGGGGGGGGGGGGGGGGGGGGGGGGGGGGGGGGGGGGGGGGGGGGGGGGGGGGGGGGGGGGGGGGGGGGGGGGGGGGGGGGGGGGGGGGGGGGGGGGGGGGGGGGGGGGGGGGGGGGGGGGGGGGGGGGGGGGGGGGGGGGGGGGGGGGGGGGGGGGGGGGGGGGGGGGGGGGGGGGGGGGGGGGGGGGGGGGGGGGGGGGGGGGGGGGGGGGGGGGGGGGGGGGGGGGGGGGGGGGGGGGGGGGGGGGGGGGGGGGGGGGGGGGGGGGGGGGGGGGGGGGGGGGGGGGGGGGGGGGGGGGGGGGGGGGGGGGGGGGGGGGGGGGGGGGGGGGGGGGGGGGGGGGGGGGGGGGGGGGGGGGGGGGGGGGGGGGGGGGGGGGGGGGGGGGGGGGGGGGGGGGGGGGGGGGGGGGGGGGGGGGGGGGGGGGGGGGGGGGGGGGGGGGGGGGGGGGGGGGGGGGGGGGGGGGGGGGGGGGGGGGGGGGGGGGGGGGGGGGGGGGGGGGGGGGGGGGGGGGGGGGGGGGGGGGGGGGGGGGGGGGGGGGGGGGGGGGGGGGGGGGGGGGGGGGGGGGGGGGGGGGGGGGGGGGGGGGGGGGGGGGGGGGGGGGGGGGGGGGGGGGGGGGGGGGGGGGGGGGGGGGGGGGGGGGGGGGGGGGGGGGGGGGGGGGGGGGGGGGGGGGGGGGGGGGGGGGGGGGGGGGGGGGGGGGGGGGGGGGGGGGGGGGGGGGGGGGGGGGGGGGGGGGGGGGGGGGGGGGGGGGGGGGGGGGGGGGGGGGGGGGGGGGGGGGGGGGGGGGGGGGGGGGGGGGGGGGGGGGGGGGGGGGGGGGGGGGGGGGGGGGGGGGGGGGGGGGGGGGGGGGGGGGGGGGGGGGGGGGGGGGGGGGGGGGGGGGGGGGGGGGGGGGGGGGGGGGGGGGGGGGGGGGGGGGGGGGGGGGGGGGGGGGGGGGGGGGGGGGGGGGGGGGGGGGGGGGGGGGGGGGGGGGGGGGGGGGGGGGGGGGGGGGGGGGGGGGGGGGGGGGGGGGGGGGGGGGGGGGGGGGGGGGGGGGGGGGGGGGGGGGGGGGGGGGGGGGGGGGGGGGGGGGGGGGGGGGGGGGGGGGGGGGGGGGGGGGGGGGGGGGGGGGGGGGGGGGGGGGGGGGGGGGGGGGGGGGGGGGGGGGGGGGGGGGGGGGGGGGGGGGGGGGGGGGGGGGGGGGGGGGGGGGGGGGGGGGGGGGGGGGGGGGGGGGGGGGGGGGGGGGGGGGGGGGGGGGGGGGGGGGGGGGGGGGGGGGGGGGGGGGGGGGGGGGGGGGGGGGGGGGGGGGGGGGGGGGGGGGGGGGGGGGGGGGGGGGGGGGGGGGGGGGGGGGGGGGGGGGGGGGGGGGGGGGGGGGGGGGGGGGGGGGGGGGGGGGGGGGGGGGGGGGGGGGGGGGGGGGGGGGGGGGGGGGGGGGGGGGGGGGGGGGGGGGGGGGGGGGGGGGGGGGGGGGGGGGGGGGGGGGGGGGGGGGGGGGGGGGGGGGGGGGGGGGGGGGGGGGGGGGGGGGGGGGGGGGGGGGGGGGGGGGGGGGGGGGGGGGGGGGGGGGGGGGGGGGGGGGGGGGGGGGGGGGGGGGGGGGGGGGGGGGGGGGGGGGGGGGGGGGGGGGGGGGGGGGGGGGGGGGGGGGGGGGGGGGGGGGGGGGGGGGGGGGGGGGGGGGGGGGGGGGGGGGGGGGGGGGGGGGGGGGGGGGGGGGGGGGGGGGGGGGGGGGGGGGGGGGGGGGGGGGGGGGGGGGGGGGGGGGGGGGGGGGGGGGGGGGGGGGGGGGGGGGGGGGGGGGGGGGGGGGGGGGGGGGGGGGGGGGGGGGGGGGGGGGGGGGGGGGGGGGGGGGGGGGGGGGGGGGGGGGGGGGGGGGGGGGGGGGGGGGGGGGGGGGGGGGGGGGGGGGGGGGGGGGGGGGGGGGGGGGGGGGGGGGGGGGGGGGGGGGGGGGGGGGGGGGGGGGGGGGGGGGGGGGGGGGGGGGGGGGGGGGGCAGGAGGCTGTTCTTCCCCTTGTAACTGTTCATCCTCAGCCCAAGAGGCAATCTGAGGTACGAGCAGCAGAAGACACCAAAAGAACATCCCGACGGTCGTCCAGAAGAGGGCTGGTGATGATGGTGCCGGGAGAAGAGCCGAATGATGAGGCAGCGGGCCGGCAATACGCGATGAAGGCGTCGGTGCCCGCGTATGTCGGCGTTCTGGGAACGGGGGTCCCCAGACTTGCCTGCCTGCGGCCCACGGCATGGCTCTGCAAGTGCGCCCATACGGCCCATCTTCACCAACAAGCATTCAAGACCCTCGCGAGGGGCAAGCCTCGCGAGGCGGATGACACAAGACCTCCTCAGGAGCGGCCTCACCAGGTTGGCTTGCGAGGGGCGGAGAGATCAAGGCAAGGGAAACTTCGCGAGGTTCTCGTGACGTGAGCCATGACGACCGAGACCAAGCGGGCACCAGGCAGGCGCCCGCGCGTACAGTGTCCTCGTTTCCTCTTTGGTGCTAAGGAGGCAAGCACACGCGTGGAGTACCGAGGCATCAAGCAAAGGTTTCCATATCAGTGCAACGAGATCAAGACCAGCGGGACAGCAAGATGGAGGTCACCTTGGAGCCCAAGGCGGCGTCACCACCAGAGCCTTTGGCAGGCGAAGACTACTTTTGTCAGGATAAGCTGTACTAGCTGTCCCCTTTCAAATTGGCCGTTGTTGGGTCCCTTCCCGCTCAATATTTGGGGAGAGGACCAGGGCCTCTATAAATAGGGCTAGCCACCACAGTAGGGGGAACTGAACTAGAGGAAGCCTCAGGCATCTGATCTTTAGCCAATCATCACCGGCACACCGAGCACAAGAACACCTCAACCCCGGGGGGGGGGGGGGGGGGGGGGGGGGGGGGGGGGGGGGGGGGGGGGGGGGGGGGGGGGGGGGGGGGGGGGGGGGGGGGGGGGGGGGGGGGGGGGGGGGGGGGGGGGGGGGGGGGGGGGGGGGGGGGGGGGGGGGGGGGGGGGGGGGGGGGGGGGGGGGGGGGGGGGGGGGGGGGGGGGGGGGGGGGGGGGGGGGGGGGGGGGGGGGGGGGGGGGGGGGGGGGGGGGGGGGGGGGGGGGGGGGGGGGGGGGGGGGGGGGGGGGGGGGGGGGGGGGGGGGGGGGGGGGGGGGGGGGGGGGGGGGGGGGGGGGGGGGGGGGGGGGGGGGGGGGGGGGGGGGGGGGGGGGGGGGGGGGGGGGGGGGGGGGGGGGGGGGGGGGGGGGGGGGGGGGGGGGGGGGGGGGGGGGGGGGGGGGGGGGGGGGGGGGGGGGGGGGGGGGGGGGGGGGGGGGGGGGGGGGGGGGGGGGGGGGGGGGGGGGGGGGGGGGGGGGGGGGGGGGGGGGGGGGGGGGGGGGGGGGGGGGGGGGGGGGGGGGGGGGGGGGGGGGGGGGGGGGGGGGGGGGGGGGGGGGGGGGGGGGGGGGGGGGGGGGGGGGGGGGGGGGGGGGGGGGGGGGGGGGGGGGGGGGGGGGGGGGGGGGGGGGGGGGGGGGGGGGGGGGGGGGGGGGGGGGGGGGGGGGGGGGGGGGGGGGGGGGGGGGGGGGGGGGGGGGGGGGGGGGGGGGGGGGGGGGGGGGGGGGGGGGGGGGGGGGGGGGGGGGGGGGGGGGGGGGGGGGGGGGGGGGGGGGGGGGGGGGGGGGGGGGGGGGGGGGGGGGGGGGGGGGGGGGGGGGGGGGGGGGGGGGGGGGGGGGGGGGGGGGGGGGGGGGGGGGGGGGGGGGGGGGGGGGGGGGGGGGGGGGGGGGGGGGGGGGGGGGGGGGGGGGGGGGGGGGGGGGGGGGGGGGGGGGGGGGGGGGGGGGGGGGGGGGGGGGGGGGGGGGGGGGGGGGGGGGGGGGGGGGGGGGGGGGGGGGGGGGGGGGGGGGGGGGGGGGGGGGGGGGGGGGGGGGGGGGGGGGGGGGGGGGGGGGGGGGGGGGGGGGGGGGGGGGGGGGGGGGGGGGGGGGGGGGGGGGGGGGGGGGGGGGGGGGGGGGGGGGGGGGGGGGGGGGGGGGGGGGGGGGGGGGGGGGGGGGGGGGGGGGGGGGGGGGGGGGGGGGGGGGGGGGGGGGGGGGGGGGGGGGGGGGGGGGGGGGGGGGGGGGGGGGGGGGGGGGGGGGGGGGGGGGGGGGGGGGGGGGGGGGGGGGGGGGGGGGGGGGGGGGGGGGGGGGGGGGGGGGGGGGGGGGGGGGGGGGGGGGGGGGGGGGGGGGGGGGGGGGGGGGGGGGGGGGGGGGGGGGGGGGGGGGGGGGGGGGGGGGGGGGGGGGGGGGGGGGGGGGGGGGGGGGGGGGGGGGGGGGGGGGGGGGGGGGGGGGGGGGGGGGGGGGGGGGGGGGGGGGGGGGGGGGGGGGGGGGGGGGGGGGGGGGGGGGGGGGGGGGGGGGGGGGGGGGGGGGGGGGGGGGGGGGGGGGGGGGGGGGGGGGGGGGGGGGGGGGGGGGGGGGGGGGGGGGGGGGGGGGGGGGGGGGGGGGGGGGGGGGGGGGGGGGGGGGGGGGGGGGGGGGGGGGTGGATGGCAAGCTTCAAGCACTTGATCTCTTCGTGATGCTCCACTTGAACTTGCACGCGACAATCTTGATGACGGTCACCACTTGATGTCATCCTCTCCATGGGTTGAGTGATATCTTCCTCTTGACGCAAGCCCATGGACACGTACCTAACCCCACATAGAACTCTCACATAGACCATGGGTTAGTACACAAAGCGCAATGGATAATGCTTACCATACCATGGGATCACTTGATCCCTCTCGGTACATCTTCTACGCTTTGTGAGTTGATCAACTTGATTCACTCTTGACTTAGTCTTGATCAACCTTGAATCTTTCCAACTCTCTTCATTTGGATGATGTCTTGAAGGTAAACATGAATGATCACACAATCTTCTTCTTCAAGACATGCTTGCAATAAGCTCAACACTCACATGACCAATCTTAGAATAATTCCTTAATAGCACCTTGGTCAACTCATAAACTCCTTGAAACCAACACATGGACTTCAAGAAATGTCTATGGACAAATCCTTCAAATATAACTCAAGGCAACCATTAGTCCATAGAGATTGTCATTAATTACCAAAACCAAACATGGGGGCACCGCATGTTCTTTCAAGATGCAGAATTGTTTCGGTCTAGTCGACACGGATGTGATGCCTATCTTCATGATCATTGCTTTATATATCGTCATAACTTTGCGCTTTTCTATTAATTGCTCGGCAGTAATTTATTCATCCACCGTAATAATTTCTATCTTGAGAGAAGCCTCTAGTGAAACCTATGGCCCCCGGGTCTATTTTTCATCATATAAGTTTCCGATCTACAATTTCAGTTTCCGATTTACTTTCTTTGCAATCTTTTACTTTCCGTTCCACAAACCAAAAATATTACTTTACCTTTTATCCATCTCTATCAGATCTCATGTTGCAAATAACCGTGAAGGGATTGACAACCTCTTTATCGCGTTGGGTGCAAGGTTGGTGTTTGTTTGTGCAGGTATTCGGTGGCTTGCGCGTTGTCTCCTACTGGATTGATACCTTGGTTCTCAAAACTGAGCGAAATACTTACTCTACTTTACTGCATCACCCTTTCCTCTTCAAGGGAAAAACCAACGCAAGCTCAAGAGGTAGCATGGTACCCCAAGGATGGGGGAAATTTCCTGTAGTCCAAGGTATTGGGTGCTCCGACTGCTCCATGTACAATCCAATCGTTAGATACTGAATGTAGGGACGAGATGAAACCTGAACACCCCACCCTTCAAGATTTGCAAAAATATCCCCATGTAAGTGCGGAATAGCTGCAATGCTTCTCCAACAGTACTCCCATCTTTGGACACGAACAGATAGGGATTCAGGGCTCCGGCGGCGGACCTCGCGTGCGCTGCATTGGGGCCTCGGGTGATCGACCTCGCCACGGTAATGACGTACAGTGCCCCGACTTCCAGCGCACAACCCGCCCCATCCTCGCGCCGCCATTCTCCACCTTGGCGCCACCCAGTCCCCACACCTGGCGCCAGATCCGCCCGCCGATGCCTAGCTCCACCATCTGTCGACGACAAAGAAGAGAACTCCAGCCTTCAGGTAACCTTTTGAATGTTACAACCTGCGTATTTTACCGTGTGTTTTGGTTCTAATCCATCGTCCCCTTTATGCTGAATGTGTGAGATGTAGCTAATGCTATGGGAGTTAAATGTGTTGATATCTCTCTGTATGAAGGTGCAGGAAAAGTAATCACAGAAACAACTTGCTGTATTTTTCTTAGACTACCTATATCGAGCAAGAGCAATTAGGTATATAAAATGCCAACAACATATGGTCTGAGACGAGTACAAAGTAAATTTATCTACCTGTTCAAGTACCTGATGAAGTGCTTGTTGGCACAAGACCGAGATCCATTAACACTAGCAATATGTGCCTCACTAATTTCTTAGAGCTCTGTATATGTTTGTTCAGTATTTCTACTGAAACTCATAGTACGACATTCTTGGTTTAGTGAATTAAATGTATTATCTCTTTGATCTTCCTTCTGTGTTTGGACAAGATCACAAGAGGCAGCACCAACGGCGCCTTATATTCATTATCAAGCACATTTTACTTCAGGATTTGACAATCCTTAACATCAAGATTGCCTAGCTTTGAAAGCATGGACACTGATCACCTCTATGTGCTAACCTACAACATGCCATTTTTTGCTCTCTAACTCATATAATCTACTTACTTCTGAAGCATGGTTGTGAGGGACAAAGTTAAAGTTCCTTGGTATGTGATAAATTTGTATTTGCGTGTTTCCTGTTGTAGCAAAGAAAATTGCTAGCTGGTTTCTGATCTCCCAATGCCCAGGGAATAATGTTTCTTGGCGCTGCTACCTTGGCCAGAGACAAATTATCCACTAGAAAAATGACCAGCTTGCATATGGATTTGAAAATTATTTATGCAGCAACCTGAAGGGCCATAGCCTCTGCTTGTAATTGGTAAGTGGCTTGTTTGTCAGCTGTAGAAACAGAGATGTTTGTTTGTACTTCATTTTCTTCAACTTCTCTATGTATTCCAATGTCTGCTTTGGTTGATCCTGAGTTGGCCTTCTTTATTCAGGTGTAAAAAGATGGCACTACATTCCTACAGATTTAGCATTTTGGTGCTATATGTCATGACATATGCCAGTTCAGCTTGGCACTGCATGCAACTAAACGTTGTGATGACAAGATGAAATACTTTCACAAGTTATTGGTGATGCTCTTGCACACTTGAGGCAGATGGGGCCATTTGACGAGCAAAATAAAGTTCAAGAATTTGAATCCTTCACCGGAATGACATTCTCAACCATAATTTGAATATAGTATGTCTTTTGTCAGGTTTTCCTAATGTGCTTTTCTTGTTTGCAGAGCAAGTAGCGTCCACGAAGGTCCAACATCAGTACATTGCTCTATTTACCAAGTCGGCCATGACGGCTCAAATGGTTTTTACATTTTGCTACTCGTCGATTAAAACATGTCGAATATTTTAGCAATTTTTTGACTTGAACTTGTTTGATATTTTGCAGCACAACCCAACCCATAGGGATGACATCCTTTACTCTGCATTAGAGATTGGATGAGAAATTTCTTCGTTTATGTGACATGTGAACCTACTTCCATTGGTGTAGACTGTTGCTACAACTTGTACACCTAGTTGAATATGTTTCTGCAATATATGTGTACCTGCTAATCAGTTATACCTTGGGCTGTAAATAATATTTGGGTTGCAACTCTAGTTATGTTCTTCATGGTAGATTTATGTGTATTGCCATGAGTACTAGTTGCAAAGTTTCATGATATTACCGTCGTACTATGAACTATGAAATGCTGAGATGTTTGTTGATGTGTTGCCTTCTAATTTGACTAAAATTGGTTAATACACTTGATGTTGTCGTCTTCACATTTCTGGTGCAGATTTTATCAGTTCAGACTTTGGTTCATGGACTTACTAATTCTTCATTTTCTTTCAATTACCTTTGCCTTGCTAAATCTGTTTGCTAGATGTTTGTGTTGTGTTTATTTTGTTATGTCATCTTCGAAAGTACATGGTCCTATCTGTACTATAGAGTTGCTGTCATATTTTGTTTGGTGAAGCTGAAAGCATCAGCTTCAAATGACCAATTACCTTCTTTAACTAAAACGACCAACTACCTAGGTACATGATGTGTGTCTACTTTCTGTTCCAAAACTGGGGCGGCCCATCTCTTGGAGCTAGGTTGTTGAAACGTTACCATTATTCTGTACTTATATGGGGTGCGTTCTGCAAATTTCGTAAGAACGGGCATCCAGATTCTATCCTGTACCTACGTATTTAATCCAACGGTTCTGCTGTCCGTGGTGCAGCCGGAGTACTCAATACTTCGGAGCACATGATATGCCCTCCCCAAGGATGCTAAGTTTGATCTTATTGGGTACACATATGCGGATTAGGCCATAGACAAGGTGGGTTGGAAGTCAACCTCCGATGCATGTCAATTTCTTGAACGCTCCTAGAAGAAGCAAAATTGCGTCTCCCTTTCCACTACCAAAGCCTAATATATTACAATCGCAAATTGTATAACACAATTGCCATGGATGAGGCAAACCTTGAAGAACTATGGAATCACCTATAGCATTTTAAAAATGTTTAACATGTAAACAAAGTTATATTCAGATTCTACACATGTTTCTAATCATTTTATATATATAATATGTCAATATTGGAGTTAGGATTTAAAAGATATGGATATTTTTAAAGTATTTTAATCTGCCCATGGACTACGGGTCGATTAACCAAAATATTAGGGGGGTTTCTGCAAAAAGCAAAGTGTTTCCTGTTTCGATTTTAAATCGAATCGTGGGTTGATTTTGAAAAACAACAAAGGGGTTTTCTGCAAAAAGGACAATGAATGGGCAGTAGCACTCGTTCCTTTATTAGGAAAATAAAAAGTAAGGTATTTAGCACAACAAAACCGAGCCTAACCTAGCCCTCTCACACTACTAGTCTTGTTAGCGGCTCGATTTCGCGTCTGGGTGGTCTCTGACCACCAGATCTGCCCTTAGTGTCACGTTTGCTGTCTGTTCCAAGTGGACGCTACAAGAGAAAACAGAGCGATGTGCTTGATTGGGCCTCCCAGCCCTAAGGCCATCTTATCCACAACCAGTTAGCGACTCCGCACATACCCTCACCTGGCCTCCATCCACGGAGCTCCTAGTCAGGGCTTTAGGCGTCAATTAGGGGTTCCGGTACCCACACAGTCGCACTCTTGGGCCCAACCCAAAATGCGCGTGTTCCCGGGCTCCCTCCTGGCTCGGTCAAGTCGCTTCACTCCTGACTGGACATGGTTGACCGGTCAACTGCTGATCGGACGACAGTTGATTTTGAAAAAAAGCGTGAATTCAAAAATGTACATGAATTTTTAGAAAAAGTTTACAAATTTGAAAAAAAGTTTATCAAATTTGAAAAAGTTCATCTTTTAAAAAAAATTCATAAAATTTGAAAAAAAGTGCGTCGATTTTGGAAAAAAGTTCATCAATTTTGAAAAACAAATCATTTAAAAAAAGTTTGTTTGATTCGAAAAAAGTTCATCGATTTTGGAAAAAAAAATCATCGATTTTGGAAAAAAAGTTCATCGACTTTGAAAAAATTTCATCAATTTTGAAAAAAAATTCATTCAATTTAATAAAATAGGGAAAAGGAACAAAAACAGAACAAAACCATTCCAAATAAAAAAGGAAAAAGAAAACAGAAAAAAGAAAAATAAAAGGACATAAGAAGAAAAGAGTGAAGAAGTAACTGAGCACATAATTTGAAGGCGATTGGGTGGTTATTGCAGCCTGCTATCGACCAGGAGGTCGTCGGTTCGAAATCCGGGGCGCGCCCATTTTTCTGTCTCACAACAGAAAAAAAAGGAAAGATGGGCTGAGCTTTGGTTAACTAGACGCGCGTGTGAGCGCCTGTTCACAAAAAGACCATGACTTGGCGGCGCTACTGGTAGAACAGGCGTCCCCAAGGCGAGCAACCGTACAAGATGGCTGTCGCGCTTCTGGCCTCCCTCCACGCCCGTTGTTCCTTCCCTGCAGGTACAGCAGATCCGGTATATCCCCGTCCCGCAAAAAAGCGTTTACAGGCGGCCTGTAAGTTTTTTTGCGGTACCGCCGACGGAACAGGTCATCTAAACCCGTCCTAAACCCTTCCTGCAAAATATTTGTGGGACGAGTTTACGTGATCTGTTTCGTGCCGGAGGCCTCGCGGTACTGCAAATAAAATCATCGGACAAATATTGACAAGTGTTTGCATATGAATACACGAAATTTATATATACATCACTAGTTCATCATCATGCTAGTTCATCACATCCAAAATCATGCGCAACATACGAGGTAGCAAGTTTAGCCTTTCAAATGCGCGATCAAACAAAATAAAACATGATCAAATGCACGGTCAAGCAAAATGAGTTTTTTTACCTCCCGGACGTTTCATCGAACATGTGGTAGGCGTGACCGGTGGAGTGGCGGTGATAAGGGAGGCCATGGCCGGCCAGAGGCGGAGGAGGAGCCCGGGCTTGTGTCGCGAGCACTTTCTTCCTCAGGGGCTTCGCCTGCGCACCAGCCGGGCTGGTGGAGGCGGTCTTCTTCCTCTCACCGGCGGCCGCTGCGGGAGGAACCAGAGTGGGAGCGGAAGGAGGTTGTGCTGCGCCGGCTGCGCCCCCTTGCACGATGTGATTGCCCGACGCCGGCGACGGAAGGTGTTGGGGTGACACCGACATGCATGATCGACGGAGGCGCGGGCGACGAAGCGACGACATTGAAGGTGGCGCCGACGCATGATATGGGCCACCTGGAGGCTGCGGGTACTCCATCTGGTCTGTTTCCGGCGCTGCGAGGCCGGACGGCAAGGTCGGAGGCGAGATTGGTGGCGGCGGCACGGGAGGCGGGAACGGGAGCGGGCAGAAGTTGGTTCGCGTCAAGGAAAGGGGATCCGGCAAAAACAGGGAGGACTCTTGTAGATATGACGGAAATGGCTCGGGCTTTACAGGACCCAGAAAAAAATTACTGGATGGTCGATTTTTCGGGATCTATTCGGGCCGGAAAATTCGCCCACGTCCTGTAAACCGGAGGTTAGTATTATGACCCGATTTATATGGGATCTGTACTTTAACTCGTTTACGGGATCGCTCATATTTATCCCATTACTACTCCCTCCAAAATCCTCAAAAAAA
>JAAAWM010008277.1:0-12943 GCA_036873465.1 Thinopyrum obtusiflorum
CATGAGGTGAACAAAATATGCGGGGGCGTTTGTTAATCCAAAAGGCATAACTGTGAACTCATATAGTCCATATCTGGAGGTGAAGGCTGTTTTGGGGATATCTTTTGTTCGCACTTTTAATTGATGGTATCCTGACCTTAAGTCAATCTTTGAGAATACCTTGGCCCGAGCGAGCTGATCAAATAAATCATTTATTCGTGGCATCGGGTATTTGTTCTTGACCCACAAGGTCGGGCTTTATTTCCAAGTTTGATATGGTGCCTCCCGCGATCATTAACAAGTTGAGTTTGGCAAATTCTTGTTGGAATTCGGGTCTCAAACTTTGCAGACTGTTTTCGTCGGAGCTGGGGTTTCGACTAAGAGCATCGGCCACTACATTTGCTTTCCCTGGATGATAGTGGATACCGACATCATAATCCTTTACCAATTCCAACCAGCGTCATTGCCGTAAGTTTAGTTCTGGCTGTGTGAAAATATATTTGAGACTTTTATGGTCCGTGTATATTTCACATCGATTCCCAAGTAAGAAATGCCTCCATTCCTTAAGTGCATGAATGACTGCTGCCATTTCTAAGTCATGAGTGGGATAATTTTCCTCATGCTTGCGGAGTTGTCGTGAAGCGTATGCGACAACCTTGCCTTCTTGCATCAACACGCACCCGAGACCTTTTCGAGATGCGTCACAATACACCTCAAAGTTTTTGTGTATGTCTGGCACAATTAATACCGGTGTTGTGGTTAATTTCTGTTTTAACTCTTGGAAACTTTTTTCGCAGGCTTCTGTCCATTCAAATTTCTTGTCCTTCTTGAGCAACTGCGTCATTGGCTTGGCTAGAGTGGAGAATCCTTCAATAAATCTATGGTAGTATCCTGCCATTCCCAAGAAACTTCGTATGTCCGTTACGCTGGCTGGTGCCTTCCAGTCAAGTATGGCCCTAACTTTCTCCGGGTCCACTGCGATACCGTCTTGGGTCAGCACGTGACCTAGAAAGCCTACTTGTCTTAGCCAAAATTCGCACTTGCTGAACTTGGCATACAATTGATGTTTCCTGAGTTCTCCTAGCACAATCCTGAGATGTTCCGCGTGCTCTTCTGGTGTTTTGGAGTATATCAGAATATCATCGATAAATACCACAACGAACTTGTCCATAAACTTCATAAATACTTTGTTCATGAGGTGAACAAAATATGCGGGGGCGTTTGTTAATCCAAAAGGCATAACTGTGAACTCATATAGTCCATATCTGGAGGTGAAGGCTGTTTTGGGGATATCTTCTGTTCGCACTTTTAATTGATGGTATCCTGACCTTAAGTCAATCTTTGAGAATACCTTGGCCTGAGCGAGCTGATCAAATAAATCATTTATTCGTGGCATCGGGTATTTGTTCTTGACTGTGACCATGTTAAGTGCTCGGTAGTCTATGCACAATCTTAGTGTTCCATCCTTCTTTTTGGCAAATAAAATTGGTGATCCCCAAGGTGAGGAGCGGGGGGGGGGGGGGGGGGGGGGGGGGGGGGGGGGGGGGGGGGGGGGGGGGGGGGGGGGGGGGGGGGGGGGGGGGGGGGGGGGGGGGGGGGGGGGGGGGGGGGGGGGGGGGGGGGGGGGGGGGGGGGGGGGGGGGGGGGGGGGGGGGGGGGGGGGGGGGGGGGGGGGGGGGGGGGGGGGGGGGGGGGGGGGGGGGGGGGGGGGGGGGGGGGGGGGGGGGGGGGGGGGGGGGGGGGGGGGGGGGGGGGGGGGGGGGGGGGGGGGGGGGGGGGGGGGGGGGGGGGGGGGGGGGGGGGGGGGGGGGGGGGGGGGGGGGGGGGGGGGGGGGGGGGGGGGGGGGGGGGGGGGGGGGGGGGGGGGGGGGGGGGGGGGGGGGGGGGGGGGGGGGGGGGGGGGGGGGGGGGGGGGGGGGGGGGGGGGGGGGGGGGGGGGGGGGGGGGGGGGGGGGGGGGGGGGGGGGGGGGGGGGGGGGGGGGGGGGGGGGGGGGGGGGGGGGGGGGGGGGGGGGGGGGGGGGGGGGGGGGGGGGGGGGGGGGGGGGGGGGGGGGGGGGGGGGGGGGGGGGGGGGGGGGGGGGGGGGGGGGGGGGGGGGGGGGGGGGGGGGGGGGGGGGGGGGGGGGGGGGGGGGGGGGGGGGGGGGGGGGGGGGGGGGGGGGGGGGGGGGGGGGGGGGGGGGGGGGGGGGGGGGGGGGGGGGGGGGGGGGGGGGGGGGGGGGGGGGGGGGGGGGGGGGGGGGGGGGGGGGGGGGGGGGGGGGGGGGGGGGGGGGGGGGGGGGGGGGGGGGGGGGGGGGGGGGGGGGGGGGGGGGGGGGGGGGGGGGGGGGGGGGGGGGGGGGGGGGGGGGGGGGGGGGGGGGGGGGGGGGGGGGGGGGGGGGGGGGGGGGGGGGGGGGGGGGGGGGGGGGGGGGGGGGGGGGGGGGGGGGGGGGGGGGGGGGGGGGGGGGGGGGGGGGGGGGGGGGGGGGGGGGGGGGGGGGGGGGGGGGGGGGGGGGGGGGGGGGGGGGGGGGGGGGGGGGGGGGGGGGGGGGGGGGGGGGGGGGGGGGGGGGGGGGGGGGGGGGGGGGGGGGGGGGGGGGGGGGGGGGGGGGGGGGGGGGGGGGGGGGGGGGGGGGGGGGGGGGGGGGGGGGGGGGGGGGGGGGGGGGGGGGGGGGGGGGGGGGGGGGGGGGGGGGGGGGGGGGGGGGGGGGGGGGGGGGGGGGGGGGGGGGGGGGGGGGGGGGGGGGGGGGGGGGGGGGGGGGGGGGGGGGGGGGGGGGGGGGGGGGGGGGGGGGGGGGGGGGGGGGGGGGGGGGGGGGGGGGGGGGGGGGGGGGGGGGGGGGGGGGGGGGGGGGGGGGGGGGGGGGGGGGGGGGGGGGGGGGGGGGGGGGGGGGGGGGGGGGGGGGGGGGGGGGGGGGGGGGGGGGGGGGGGGGGGGGGGGGGGGGGGGGGGGGGGGGGGGGGGGGGGGGGGGGGGGGGGGGGGGGGGGGGGGGGGGGGGGGGGGGGGGGGGGGGGGGGGGGGGGGGGGGGGGGGGGGGGGGGGGGGGGGGGGGGGGGGGGGGGGGGGGGGGGGGGGGGGGGGGGGGGGGGGGGGGGGGGGGGGGGGGGGGGGGGGGGGGGGGGGGGGGGGGGGGGGGGGGGGGGGGGGGGGGGGGGGGGGGGGGGGGGGGGGGGGGGGGGGGGGGGGGGGGGGGGGGGGGGGGGGGGGGGGGGGGGGGGGGGGGGGGGGGGGGGGGGGGGGGGGGGGGGGGGGGGGGGGGGGGGGGGGGGGGGGGGGGGGGGGGGGGGGGGGGGGGGGGGGGGGGGGGGGGGGGGGGGGGGGGGGGGGGGGGGGGGGGGGGGGGGGGGGGGGGGGGGGGGGGGGGGGGGGGGGGGGGGGGGGGGGGGGGGGGGGGGGGGGGGGGGGGGGGGGGGGGGGGGGGGGGGGGGGGGGGGGGGGGGGGGGGGGGGGGGGGGGGGGGGGGGGGGGGGGGGGGGGGGGGGGGGGGGGGGGGGGGGGGGGGGGGGGGGGGGGGGGGGGGGGGGGGGGGGGGGGGGGGGGGGGGGGGGGGGGGGGGGGGGGGGGGGGGGGGGGGGGGGGGGGGGGGGGGGGGGGGGGGGGGGGGGGGGGGGGGGGGGGGGGGGGGGGGGGGGGGGGGGGGGGGGGGGGGGGGGGGGGGGGGGGGGGGGGGGGGGGGGGGGGGGGGGGGGGGGGGGGGGGGGGGGGGGGGGGGGGGGGGGGGGGGGGGGGGGGGGGGGGGGGGGGGGGGGGGGGGGGGGGGGGGGGGGGGGGGGGGGGGGGGGGGGGGGGGGGGGGGGGGGGGGGGGGGGGGGGGGGGGGGGGGGGGGGGGGGGGGGGGGGGGGGGGGGGGGGGGGGGGGGGGGGGGGGGGGGGGGGGGGGGGGGGGGGGGGGGGGGGGGGGGGGGGGGGGGGGGGGGGGGGGGGGGGGGGGGGGGGGGGGGGGGGGGGGGGGGGGGGGGGGGGGGGGGTTGCAGGTATTGTGTTGACAGGAAACGTACCGAGTACGATATCCGGAGCATTTTGTGCTTCTTCTTTGGTCACGTGGTTTAGATGACCCTTCCTGTGGTTGTTGTTGGGGTTGAAATTGTTGCGCTTGGGCGCTGAATTATTTCCACCATTGTTTGGCTTCGGGGTCGAGTTCCTTGGCTTGGGGCACTGTTTGGCGTAGTGCCCTTCTTCTCCACAAGCGTAGCAAGTAACGCCTGGGCGATATGTGAACTCTTTGTCCCTTGCATGGAAATTCTTGGTTGGGCGAGAGATGTTTGTTGTAGGTTTGTGTGTCCCACCTTTCTGAAAATCTGTCCTGCTTCGGTGGTTGCGTGCAAGAGTAGTCTGGTCTCTTTTTCGCTTACGTAAATCCTCCAAGCTACGTCTCTCATTTTCCAGAGTAATAGCTTTGTCCACTAGTGTCTTAAAATCTGGAAAAGTGTGAACGACCAGTTGGCATTTAAGCGCGGGCGCCAGACCGTCAAGGAATTTCTCCATCTTCTTGCTTTCAGTCATACGTTCTTCATTGGCGTAGCGAGACAATAGAGTAAATTGACCGTTGTATTCTGACACTGTCATGTTCCTTTGTTTGAGGTCATCGAACTCTCTCTTCTTAATTTTCATAATACTCTTGGGAATGTGTGCACCACGGAAACCTTCCTTGAAATCATCCCAGGTTATATCATTTTCGTTGGGGTGCATGTGCAGAAAATTCTCCCACCATGATGCAGCTGCTCCTGTGAGATAGTCCCCCCCCCCCCCCCCCCCCCCCCCCCCCCCCCCCCCCCCCCCCCCCCCCCCCCCCCCCCCCCCCCCCCCCCCCCCCCCCCCCCCCCCCCCCCCCCCCCCCCCCCCCCCCCCCCCCCCCCCCCCCCCCCCCCCCCCCCCCCCCCCCCCCCCCCCCCCCCCCCCCCCCCCCCCCCCCCCCCCCCCCCCCCCCCCCCCCCCCCCCCCCCCCCCCCCCCCCCCCCCCCCCCCCCCCCCCCCCCCCCCCCCCCCCCCCCCCCCCCCCCCCCCCCCCCCCCCCCCCCCCCCCCCCCCCCCCCCCCCCCCCCCCCCCCCCCCCCCCCCCCCCCCCCCCCCCCCCCCCCCCCCCCCCCCCCCCCCCCCCCCCCCCCCCCCCCCCCCCCCCCCCCCCCCCCCCCCCCCCCCCCCCCCCCCCCCCCCCCCCCCCCCCCCCCCCCCCCCCCCCCCCCCCCCCCCCCCCCCCCCCCCCCCCCCCCCCCCCCCCCCCCCCCCCCCCCCCCCCCCCCCCCCCCCCCCCCCCCCCCCCCCCCCCCCCCCCCCCCCCCCCCCCCCCCCCCCCCCCCCCCCCCCCCCCCCCCCCCCCCCCCCCCCCCCCCCCCCCCCCCCCCCCCCCCCCCCCCCCCCCCCCCCCCCCCCCCCCCCCCCCCCCCCCCCCCCCCCCCCCCCCCCCCCCCCCCCCCCCCCCCCCCCCCCCCCCCCCCCCCCCCCCCCCCCCCCCCCCCCCCCCCCCCCCCCCCCCCCCCCCCCCCCCCCCCCCCCCCCCCCCCCCCCCCCCCCCCCCCCCCCCCCCCCCCCCCCCCCCCCCCCCCCCCCCCCCCCCCCCCCCCCCCCCCCCCCCCCCCCCCCCCCCCCCCCCCCCCCCCCCCCCCCCCCCCCCCCCCCCCCCCCCCCCCCCCCCCCCCCCCCCCCCCCCCCCCCCCCCCCCCCCCCCCCCCCCCCCCCCCCCCCCCCCCCCCCCCCCCCCCCCCCCCCCCCCCCCCCCCCCCCCCCCCCCCCCCCCCCCCCCCCCCCCCCCCCCCCCCCCCCCCCCCCCCCCCCCCCCCCCCCCCCCCCCCCCCCCCCCCCCCCCCCCCCCCCCCCCCCCCCCCCCCCCCCCCCCCCCCCCCCCCCCCCCCCCCCCCCCCCCCCCCCCCCCCCCCCCCCCCCCCCCCCCCCCCCCCCCCCCCCCCCCCCCCCCCCCCCCCCCCCCCCCCCCCCCCCCCCCCCCCCCCCCCCCCCCCCCCCCCCCCCCCCCCCCCCCCCCCCCCCCCCCCCCCCCCCCCCCCCCCCCCCCCCCCCCCCCCCCCCCCCCCCCCCCCCCCCCCCCCCCCCCCCCCCCCCCCCCCCCCCCCCCCCCCCCCCCCCCCCCCCCCCCCCCCCCCCCCCCCCCCCCCCCCCCCCCCCCCCCCCCCCCCCCCCCCCCCCCCCCCCCCCCCCCCCCCCCCCCCCCCCCCCCCCCCCCCCCCCCCCCCCCCCCCCCCCCCCCCCCCCCCCCCCCCCCCCCCCCCCCCCCCCCCCCCCCCCCCCCCCCCCCCCCCCCCCCCCCCCCCCCCCCCCCCCCCCCCCCCCCCCCCCCCCCCCCCCCCCCCCCCCCCCCCCCCCCCCCCCCCCCCCCCCCCCCCCCCCCCCCCCCCCCCCCCCCCCCCCCCCCCCCCCCCCCCCCCCCCCCCCCCCCCCCCCCCCCCCCCCCCCCCCCCCCCCCCCCCCCCCCCCCCCCCCCCCCCCCCCCCCCCCCCCCCCCCCCCCCCCCCCCCCCCCCCCCCCCCCCCCCCCCCCCCCCCCCCCCCCCCCCCCCCCCCCCCCCCCCCCCCCCCCCCCCCCCCCCCCCCCCCCCCCCCCCCCCCCCCCCCCCCCCCCCCCCCCCCCCCAAGCATACTAACCAAGCAATTTTGTCTTATCAAAATAACATAGCCAAATAAAGCTCATCCCTACAAAATATATAGTCTGGCTATGCTCCATCTTCACCACACAAAGCATTCAAATCATGCATAACCCCGATGATAAGCCGAGCTATTGGTTCATACCTTTTAATGCGCTTCAGCCTTTTCAACCCTCACGCAATACATGAGCGCAAGCCATGGACATAGCACTATGGGTGGAATAGAATATGATGATGGAGGTTTGTGTGAGAAGGAAAAAAAGTCTCACATCGACGTGGCTAATCAACGGGCTATGGAGATGCCCATCAATTGATTTCAATGTGAGGAGTAGGGATTGCCATGCAACGGATGCACTAGATCTATAAGTGTATGAAAGCTCAAACTTAAACTAAGTGGGTGTGCATGCAACTTGCTTGCTCATAAAGACCTAGGGCATTTGAGGAAGCCCATCATTGGAATATACAAGCCAAGTTCTATAATGAAAATTCCCACTAGTATATGAAAGTGATAACTCAAGAGACTCTCTATATGAAGAACATGGTGCTACTCTGAAGCACAAGTGTGGTAAAAGGATAGTAACATTGCCCCTTCTCTCTTTTTCTCTCATTTTTTTGTTTTTCCTTCTTTTATTTGTGCTTCTTTGGCCTCTTTTATTTATTTTTAAAGTCCAGAGTCTCATCCAGACTTGTCGGGGAATCATAGTCTCCATCATCCTTTCCTCACTGGCGCAATGCTCTAATAATGATAATCATCACACTTTTATTTTCTTACAACTCAATATTACAACTCGATACTAGAACAAAGATATGACTCTATATGAATGCCTCCGGCGGTGTACCGGGATGTGCAATGATCTAGCGTAGCAATGAAATAAAAAAACGGACAAGCCATGAAAACATCATGCTAGCTATCTTACGATCATGCAAAGCAATATGACAATAAATGCTCAAGTCATGTATATGATGATGATGGAAGTTGCATGGCAATATATCTCGGAATGGCTATGGAAATGCCATGATAGGTAGGTATGGTGGCTGTTTTGAGGAAGATATAAGGAGGTTTATGTGTGATAGAGCGTATCGTATCACGGGGTTTGGATGCACCGGCGAAGTTTGCAGCAACTCTCGAGGTGAGAAAGGGCAATGCACGGTACCGAAGAGGCTAGCAATGATGGAAGGGTGAGAGTGCGTATAATCCATGGACTCACATTAGTCATAAAGAACTCATATACATATTGCAAAAGTTTATTAGCCCTCGAAGCAAAGTACTACTACGCATGCCCCTAGGGGTATATATTGGTAGGAAAATACCATCGCTCGGCCCCGACCGCCACTCATAAGGAAGACAATCAATAAATACCTCATGCTCCAACTTCGTTACATAACGGTTCACCATATGTGCATGCTACGGGACTTGCAAACATCAACACAAGTATTTCTCAATTTCACAATTACTCAGTTAGCACGACTCTAATATCACCACATTTATATCACAAAACTATTGCAAGGAATCAAACATATCATATTTAGTGATCTACAAGTTTTATGTAGGATTTTATGACTAACCATGTGAATGACCAGTTCCTGTCAACTCTCTAAATAGATATAAGTGAAGAAAGATAGTTTAATTCTTTCTACAAAATAATGCCCACTCTCTAACAAATATAAGTGAAGCAAAAGAGCATTCTACAAATGGCGGTTTTCTATGTGAAGAGAAACAGGCAATCCAAACTTCAATTGATATAAGCGAAGCACATGAAGCATTCTATAAATCCATACTCAAAGGATTTAAGTGAAGTGCACAAAGCATTCTATAAATAAACCAAGGACTATCTCATACCAGCATGGTGCATAAAATAAAAATGAAAACTAAATGCAAAAGCCGCTCCAAGATTTGCACATATCGCATGAATGAAACGAATCCGAAAACATACCGATACTTGTTGAAGAAAGATGGGATGCCTTCCGGGGCATCCCAAAGCTTAGACGCTTGAGTATCCTTGAATATTTACTTGGGTGCCTTGGGAATCCCCAAGCTTGAGCTCTTTCCTCTCCTTCTTCTCCTCACAACGAGACATCCTCGATCTTTGAACACTTCATCCACACAAAACTCAACAGAAAACTCGGTAAGATCCATTAGTATAATAAAGCAAATCACTACTATAAGTAATTTTTCCAACCAATTCATATTTTTTTCATTTTATCTACTGTAATATAACTTTTCCATGGCTTAATCCACTGATATAAATCGATAGTTTCACCAAAACAAGCAAACTATGCATCAAAAATAGATTCTGTCTAAAAAAGAATAGTCTGTAATAATCTGAACATTCACCATACCTATGGTACTCCAAAAATTCTACAAAAATTAGGAAAAATAAAACCCCCCCCCCCCCCCCCCCCCCCCCCCCCCCCCCCCCCCCCCCCCCCCCCCCCCCCCCCCCCCCCCCCCCCCCCCCCCCCCCCCCCCCCCCCCCCCCCCCCCCCCCCCCCCCCCCCCCCCCCCCCCCCCCCCCCCCCCCCCCCCCCCCCCCCCCCCCCCCCCCCCCCCCCCCCCCCCCCCCCCCCCCCCCCCCCCCCCCCCCCCCCCCCCCCCCCCCCCCCCCCCCCCCCCCCCCCCCCCCCCCCCCCCCCCCCCCCCCCCCCCCCCCCCCCCCCCCCCCCCCCCCCCCCCCCCCCCCCCCCCCCCCCCCCCCCCCCCCCCCCCCCCCCCCCCCCCCCCCCCCCCCCCCCCCCCCCCCCCCCCCCCCCCCCCCCCCCCCCCCCCCCCCCCCCCCCCCCCCCCCCCCCCCCCCCCCCCCCCCCCCCCCCCCCCCCCCCCCCCCCCCCCCCCCCCCCCCCCCCCCCCCCCCCCCCCCCCCCCCCCCCCCCCCCCCCCCCCCCCCCCCCCCCCCCCCCCCCCCCCCCCCCCCCCCCCCCCCCCCCCCCCCCCCCCCCCCCCCCCCCCCCCCCCCCCCCCCCCCCCCCCCCCCCCCCCCCCCCCCCCCCCCCCCCCCCCCCCCCCCCCCCCCCCCCCCCCCCCCCCCCCCCCCCCCCCCCCCCCCCCCCCCCCCCCCCCCCCCCCCCCCCCCCCCCCCCCCCCCCCCCCCCCCCCCCCCCCCCCCCCCCCCCAATATTTGTTCTACCTTTAGCTCCTCGTTGGGTTTGACCCTCTTACTTATCGAAACAGACTACAATTGATCCCCTATACTTGTGGGTTATCAAGACATTTTTCTAGCGCCGTTTCCGGGGAGCAATAGCGTGGGGTGAATATTCTCGTGTGTGCTTGTTTGCCTTATCACTAAGTAATTTTTATTTGTTGTTCTTAGTTGTTTTCTATCTTTAGTTATGGGTAGGAAACGCAAAATACCAAAAAAACTTACTTGTACCTACTGAACCAATGGTTGAAGAACCACTCAATATCTATCACACTGTTGAAGCTTATTACTTGGATCATCTTTGATCCCTATGTGCTCGTGCTGAAACCCCAACTAGTTTAGTTGAGGGCAAATCTTTTGATGAGCATGCTTGTTATGTGCGACACCGTATATCTGAAAAAGGGAAACGTTTGCTGGATCAAATTCATCGTCTGCAATGCTATGCTTGGAATTTATGCTATATATATATATATGATTTTACTTGTTGTTCTGAAAACCCTAAGAAACACCTTCCCTACCAATGTGAGTTTATTGATAATGGGATCTTATCTTCGTATGCTAAGTGTGTTTATAGTTACTATGATGTTCAACAAATTGAAGAATTTGTTGGTTTTAAGGGTGCTTATGAAATTGCTTCTTTGATTGAAAAGTATGGTGCTACTCTTTACAAATCTGAAAAAAAATCCATACTTAAATATTGTTATGATTAGTATGCTTCTAATGCCTATTCTAAACTATATATTGAGGAATACTCTGCTGTCCAAGCAGAGATTAATATTTTGCAGGAGTCTATGGAAGAAGAAATTGATGAAACCGTGAGCTCATTGGATGAAAAAGATGATGAGGAGAGCGAAGAACAAAAGGAGGAAGAGCGGACTAGCTACACGTGCCCACCTTATAATGAGAGTAACTCTTCAACTCATACATTGTTTAATTTCCCTTCGTGCATACCGAAGGATGATTGCTATGATGATTGTTATGATCCCATTGTTTCTCTTGAAATATCCCTTTTTGATGATGCTTGCTATGCTTGTAGCCAAGATGCCAATATGAATTATGCTTATGCAGATGAACTTGCTATAGTTCCTTATTTTAAACATGAAATTGTTGCTATTGTACCCACGCATGATAGTCCTATTATCTTTTCGAATTCTCCAAACTATACTATATCAGAGAAGTTTGCTTTTATTAAGGATTATATTGATGGGTTGCCTTTTACCATTGCACATGATGATTTTGATGAGTATAATATGCATGTGCTTGATGCTCCTACTTGCAATTATTATGAGCGTGGAACTATATCTCAACCTCTCTATGTTTCCAATATGACAAAATTGCAAGAAACTGTTTATACTATGCATTGGCCTTTACTATGTGTGCATGAATTGTTCTTTTGTGACATGCCGATGCATAGGAAGAGAGTTAGACTTTGTCATTACATTATATATGTTGCTTTGTGCTCACTACTAAATTACAAATCATTGCTAATTAAAATTGGCTTTGATATACCTTGGGATCCGGGTGGATCCATTACTGAGCACTATATGCCTAGCTTAATGGCTTTAAAGAAAGCGCTGCCAGGGAGACAACCCGGAAGTTTTAGAGAGTCATTTATTTCTGTTGTGTGCTTTTATAAAGTTGAAATATAAAAATAATGTGCCAAGGTTTGCCTTTAGGATGTTTACATTTGCTTGATGCCCCCCCCCCCCCCCCCCCCCCCCCCCCCCCCCCCCCCCCCCCCCCCCCCCCCCCCCCCCCCCCCCCCCCCCCCCCCCCCCCCCCCCCCCCCCCCCCCCCCCCCCCCCCCCCCCCCCCCCCCCCCCCCCCCCCCCCCCCCCCCCCCCCCCCCCCCCCCCCCCCCCCCCCCCCCCCCCCCCCCCCCCCCCCCCCCCCCCCCCCCCCCCCCCCCCCCCCCCCCCCCCCCCCCCCCCCCCCCCCCCCCCCCCCCCCCCCCCCCCCCCCCCCCCCCCCCCCCCCCCCCCCCCCCCCCCCCCCCCCCCCCCCCCCCCCCCCCCCCCCCCCCCCCCCCCCCCCCCCCCCCCCCCCCCCCCCCCCCCCCCCCCCCCCCCCCCCCCCCCCCCCCCCCCCCCCCCCCCCCCCCCCCCCCCCCCCCCCCCCCCCCCCCCCCCCCCCCCCCCCCCCCCCCCCCCCCCCCCCCCCCCCCCCCCCCCCCCCCCCCCCCCCCCCCCCCCCCCCCCCCCCCCCCCCCCCCCCCCCCCCCCCCCCCCCCCCCCCCCCCCCCCCCCCCCCCCCCCCCCCCCCCCCCCCCCCCCCCCCAAGTATCAGTATGTTTTTGGATTCGTTTCGTTCATGCGATATGTGCAATCTTGGAGCGTCTTTTGCATTTAGTTTTCATTTTTCTTTTATGCACAATGCTGGTATGAAATAGTCCTTGGTTGATTTATAGAATGCTCTATGCATTTCACTTATATATTTTGAGTATGGCTTTAGAGAATGCTTCATGTGCTTCACTTATATCATTTGAAGTTTGGATTGCTTGTTTCTCTTTACATAGGAAACCACCATTTGTAGAATGCTTTTTTGCTTCACTTAGATTTGTTAGAGCACGGGCATATCTTTTGTAGAAAGAATTAAACTCTCTTGCTTCACTTATATCTATACAGAGAGATGACAAGAACTGGTCATTCACATGGTTAGTCATAAAATCCTACATAGAACTTGTAGATCACTGAATATGATATGTTTGATTCCTTGCAATAGTTTTGCGATCTAAAGATGGTGATATTAGAGTCATGCTAGTGGGTGGTTGTGAATTGTAGAAATACTTGTGTTGAGGTTTGTGATTCCCGTAGCATGCACGTATGGTAAACCGTTATGTAACGAAGTTGGAGCATGAGGTCCTTATGAGTGGCAGTCGGGGACGAGCGATGGTCTTTTCCTACCAATCTATCCCCCTAGGAGCATGCGCGTAGTACTTTGTTTCGATGACTAATAGATTTTTGCAATAAGTATGTGAGTTCTTTATGACTAATGTTGAGTCCATGGATTATACACACTCTCACCCTTCCACCATTGCTAGCCTCTCTAATACTGCGCACCTTTCGCCGGTATCTTAAACCCACCATATACCTTCCCCAAAACAGCCACCATACCTACCTATCATGGCATTTCCATAGCCATTCCGAGATATATTGCCATGCAACTTCCATCATCATCATATACATGACTTGAGCATTTATTGTCATATTGCTTTGCATGGATAGCTAGCATGATCTTTTCATGTCTTG
>JAAAWM010008278.1:0-12955 GCA_036873465.1 Thinopyrum obtusiflorum
TGTGTCTTCAAGAAGTTGTCTCGCCAACTATTACTTCTACTACTATGGCTATCATCTTAGCAATAAAGTAAAGTAATTACATGGCGTTGTTCAATGACACGCAGGTCATACAATAAATTAAGACAACTCCTATGGCTCCTGCCGGTTGTCATTCTCATCGACATGCAAGTCGTGATTCCTATTACAAGAACATGATCAATCTCATACATCACATATCATTCATCACATTCTTTTTGGCCATATCACATCACATAGCATACCCTGCAAAAACAAGTTAGACGTCCTCTACTTGTTGTTTGCATGTTTTACGTGGCTGCTATGGGTTTCTAGCAAGAATGTTTCTTACCTACGCAAAACCACAACGTGATATGTCAATTGCTATTTACCCTTCATAAGGACCCTTTTCATCGAATCCGATCCGATTAAAGTGGGAGAGACTGGCACCCGCTAGTCACCTTATGCAACTAGTGCATGTCAGTCGGTGGAACCTGTCTCACGTAAGTGTCCCCCCCCCCCCCCCCCCCCCCCCCCCCCCCCCCCCCCCCCCCCGAAACAGTGATCTAAATCAGCAGGCGATCGACGGGGAACACAGTAGCAGATAGCAGCCGGAGCAGCAGCGCCTGGAGGAGCAGCACGAACTAGAGCCAGAGCAGCAACTCGTGTAGCTACTGTAGGGGATCGTAGCAGAATTTTAAAATTTTCTACGCATCACCAAGATCAATCTATGGAGTCATCTAGCAACGAGATAGAGGGGAGTGCATCTACATACCCTTGTAGATCGCGAGCGGAAGCATTCAAGAGAACGGGGTTGATGGAGTCGTACTCGTCGTGATCCAAATCACCGATGACCGAGCGCCAAACGGACGGCACCTCCGCGTTCAACACACGTACGGTTGGGAGAGACGTCTCCTCCTTCTTGATCCAGCAAGGGGGAGGAGAGGTTGATGGAGATCCAGCAGCACGACGGCGTGGTGGTGGAAGCAGCGGGGTTTCAGCAGGGCTTCGCCAAGCGCTACTGGAGGAGGAAGAGATGTCACGGGAGGGAGAGGGAGGCGCCAGGGGCTGGGTGTGGCCTCCCTCCCACCCCTCCACTATTTATAGGGGGAAGGGGAGAGGGGGCCGGCCCCCTCAGATCCAATCTGAGGGGAGGGGCGGCGGCCAGGGGGAGGTTGCTTGCCCCCCAAGCCAAAGGGGGGGCGCCTCCCCTCTAGGGTTTGCTCCACCCTAGGCGCATGGGCCCTAGGGGAATTGTGTCCAGACCACTTAGGGGCTGGTTCCCCTCCACATACAGCCCATAGAGCCCTCCGGGGCAGGTGGACCCTCCCGGTGGACCCCCGGAACCCCTTCGGTGGTCCCGGTACAATACCGGCATACCCCCGAATATTTCCGGTGACCGTATGACAACTTCCCATATATAAATCTTCATCTCCAGATCATTCCAGAACTCCTCATGACGTCCGGGATCTCATCCGGGACTCCGAACAACTTTCAGGTTACCGCATACTAATATCTCTACAACCCTAGCATCACCGAACCTTAAGTGTGTAGACCCTACGGGTTCGGGAGACACGCAGACATGCCCCCCCCCCCCCCCCCCCCCCCCCCCCCCCCCCCCCCCCCCCCCCCCCCCCCCCCCCCCCCCCCCCCCCCCCCCCCCCCCCCCCCCCCCCCCCCCCCCCCCCCCCCCCCCCCCCCCCCCCCCCCCCCCCCCCCCCCCCCCCCCCCCCCCCCCCCCCCCCCCCCCCCCCCCCCCCCCCCCCCCCCCCCCCCCCCCCCCCCCCCCCCCCCCCCCCCCCCCCCCCCCCCCCCCCCCCCCCCCCCCCCCCCCCCCCCCCCCCCCCCCCCCCCCCCCCCCCCCCCCCCCCCCCCCCCCCCCCCCCCCCCCCCCCCCCCCCCCCCCCCCCCCCCCCCCCCCCCCCCCCCCCCCCCCCCCCCCCCCCCCCCCCCCCCCCCCCCCCCCCCCCCCCCCCCCCCCCCCCCCCCCCCCCCCCCCCCCCCCCCCCCCCCCCCCCCCCCCCCCCCCCCCCCCCCCCCCCCCCCCCCCCCCCCCCCCCCCCCCCCCCCCCCCCCCCCCCCCCCCCCCCCCCCCCCCCCCCCCCCCCCCCCCCCCCCCCCCCCCCCCCCCCCCCCCCCCCCCCCCCCCCCCCCCCCCCCCCCCCCCCCCCCCCCCCCCCCCCCCCCCCCCCCCCCCCCCCCCCCCCCCCCCCCCCCCCCCCCCCCCCCCCCCCCCCCCCCCCCCCCCCCCCCCCCCCCCCCCCCCCCCCCCCCCCCCCCCCCCCCCCCCCCCCCCCCCCCCCCCCCCCCCCCCCCCCCCCCCCCCCCCCCCCCCCCCCCCCCCCCCCCCCCCCCCCCCCCCCCCCCCCCCCCCCCCCCCCCCCCCCCCCCCGGAAATATAATAATAACTAATTTATTATTGCCTCTAGGGCATATTTCCAACACCCGAGTGGTTCAGCTCCGGAGTCGCCACTAGCGTCTTCACCCATGTCGGTTGTCTCGCCGGAGCCATAGTCGAGCGTATTAGTCAGGTCCTCCGTGGCGACTCGGTGGGTGGTGGGTGGGATGAAAATTTCCCAATCATCGGCTTTACTTCCTATCTGATCGTAGACGGCGAATGAGATCGCCATGTTTTGGATTCAATCCAGCACATGATTGATTTGTGAGATCTCCTTGGTATCCAAGACTTGGGCGTAGGCCGGGCTGACCGGGAACAATTTCTTCGGGCCAATCGACGTGGCGCCGTCCTCTTGCTCGCCCGGGGTTGATACCTGGGTGGTGGGAGTAGTTATTGCATCGGTTGCTGGTGGAGCGATTAGCATTGCCTGGTCTGAAGACAAGCTCGGCACCGAGGCATCCAAGGGCTCAGTGTTTACGCCGAACGTGCTGACCACCAGATCTATCTCCGTGGTCGGCTCTGGGACGAGAGCGGATCTGAGGCCGCCATTTTAATCCAACTTCGGAGCCATGGCACCAGAGGGTCCGTGCTGGTCTGAGGTCCAGGCCAAAAGGACTAGATCTCCTCGAGCGCACGCGGTGTACTCCAAGATTTCGAACATGATGACTTGGTTTGGAGCAAAGTTCTCCACACGGCCTAGATGGTCGGTCGAATCAGCATGCAAAAAATGTTGCCGAAGGCGAAAACCTAGCTGGGGATGAAGATGTCACCATAGCCAATGCTTCTGTCAATCTGTAGACGAGCCATCGACCCTGGTTGAATACAACAAGCTCTTAATGAAAGCACCAATGTCGGTGTCAAAACCGACACATCTTGGGTAGGGGGGCCCGAGCTGTTAGACCGGATCGATGGATAACAAGAGAGAACACACACAAAGTTTACCCAGCTTCGGGCACTCTCTATGGAGGTAAAACCCTACATCCTGCTCTTGCTTATATTATGGAAGTATCAAGGTACAGAGTTGATCTACCTCGAGGTCATGAGTTGTGGCCTAAACCCTACGGGTATGATGAATTTATGAATGGTTGTATGGATGGATGGCCTCTATGGACTAAACCTCCTGGTTTATATAGGCACTAGGGGTATCTAGGGTTACACATGGTAGGTTGCCATTCAAGGATTTACATGCTGAATCTAGTCGAATATGCTTGAAGTACACGCCAAGTATTCGGTCGCCGCACTCTTAATGCCTCTGGAGTCCTCCTTCCACTACAAAAAAAAGACACATCCGTGACATTTTAGGCCGAACAAAAAAAAATTCTGTCATGCTTATGTGTCGCGGGATATCCGCGGCCACCTATGGGACCAGGGGAGAAGGAGAGGTTGGGGAAGACTCCGTCCAACAGCAGCACGACGGTGTGGGGGGGGGGGGGGGGGGGGGGGGGGGGGGGGGGGGGGGGGGGGGGGGGGGGGGGGGGGGGGGGGGGGGGGGGGGGGGGGGGGGGGGGGGGGGGGGGGGGGGGGGGGGGGGGGGGGGGGGGGGGGGGGGGGGGGGGGGGGGGGGGGGGGGGGGGGGGGGGGGGGGGGGGGGGGGGGGGGGGGGGGGGGGGGGGGGGGGGGGGGGGGGGGGGGGGGGGGGGGGGGGGGGGGGGGGGGGGGGGGGGGCTAGTTCGGCGGGGGGACGTCGCGTTACACAAAGAGCAGATCAGCGTGCGGCAGCACGGCAAAGAGCACACAAGCAATTTACCCAGGTTCGGGCCGCCGCGAGGCGTAAGACCCTACTCCTGCTTTTGTGGATTGATGGTGGAATGAGCGTGGGGATGCATAGTACACTTGCCCCACAGGGTTTGCCTCGGGGCCACAGCGACTCGCGCGTATGATGGCTTGGGTTCATCAACTTTCCAACCCCTCCTACGAGTGCAATGGGCCTCCTTTTATAGATTAAGGGGTCACCATAGTGGCAAAGTGGTCATTATCCACTGATATGATAGTGAACAGTGCTATCATACCTAACTCTATGGGCTGACAGGGTGCATTAAATGCGCCGCTTAGTGTCACATCACTGGTCGCCCGGCAAGGCCTGTCAGGCTATCATGCCAGCTCCGCACCTGTTCTCTTGACACGTCGCAGGACGGGTGTCATCTGCGGGTTTCTTCTGTAGGAAATGGCTGCCATGTGGCGAATGGCTGCCACTTAATCATCTTGCAGCTTGACACCGCACTGATTGATGACGTGAGTCGTGTTTGAGTGGTTGGTGGGGTGGTTCTGCCCCCACGAGCCCCGGCAGGCTCTGCCGGGGAGCCTTGATTGCTTGCTTCTAGTGGTGGCCTCGCCCCTTGCCGGGCTCGCCTGCCCAGCAAGGGAGGCCCTTCTCTTGCCGATATCTTGCTCCTCAGGCTTAATCTTGGTCCCTCTGGGCTGCATGTTGGTTCTCCAAATCTCTTGCTTCTTCAATCTCTGATTTGTCCTTGGCTTGTCCGTGCACGAGTCAGGGGGAAATGTTTGCCCCTATATATTTTCCCCGACATAAGCCCCCGGGCCTGAGCCACACGTGTCCCGTAGCACGTTGGGTTAGGCCCCAAACAGTGCGCAGACACGTGGCAGGAGAGGGTTGTGCATGACGGTTTGCCACAATGACTAGTCAATCCAACGTCCACTTTCGCGTAATTACTGCGTGTCGTGGGGTCGTGGGACCGTTGCAGTTAAGGTAAAACAGTAACTTTCTGAAGCGTCGCGCGTCTGTCCCACTTTCCCCCCTCTTAAGAGCAGGGTAAATCAGAGCGGCACGATTCATCTGTCTCTCGCCCCGCTCCCCCATCTTCTTCCTCCGCAAGCCAAGCGACAGTTCCCCATCTCGCTTCTCCTTCCGCCGCCACCCTCTCCAACGAATCCTTCTCGTGTTGCGCAGCAATGGGGAAGAGACCCGCGGACAAGAAGAAGTCGACGACCGTGGTGAAGGAGACCGCCGGCAAGGGGAACAAAAGGTCGACGGAGCTGAACAAGAAGCGGAGCGAGGACATCGTCTTCGTTCCGTCCAACTTGCGCAGCCCCGTTCTTCAGGCGAAGTATGGATATCTGTGGGGGCGGACCATCGAGAAAGGACATGGGGCGCCCGTAGTCTTCGAGGCGGGTGAGGTGGATCCCCCTGATTCTTATAGATTCTTTGCTACTTACTTCATTTGTGGTCTCTGTCCCCCCTTTTCTGGGTTCTTCAAGGCGATCATGAACTTCTACGGGTTTCGTCTCCTTGATTTCACGCCCAATGCAATGGCGACCATGGCCATCTTCGCGCATTTGTGCGAGAATTTTGTCGGAGTGATGCCCAATGTGGATCTGTTCCGGCATTACTTTGTCCTGAGGGTTGAGAGCAAAGTCAACCGCTCTGGAGTCATCAGTTGGATGCCACGGGTGAAGAGGGCGATTTGGGATTACCTCCCGGGGTACCCACGCGAGCGGTGGAATGAATGGAGGGGTGATTGGTGCTGGATCCAGAACAAGAAAGCCCCTGATTTTTGCGAAGCACGGCAGGAGTGCGTTGTGCGCGGCAAGGATTGGAGCTTGAAAGGTCTCACTGAGGATAGACTGCGCCCAGCAATCAACAGGATCACCCGCCTAGCAGCTGCTGGGTTGACCATTGAGCACGTGGGGGCATATTTCCTCCTCCGTCGCATCTCGCCGCTGCAGGAAAGGGATAGGCATGTGTGGTTGTATGGTGGGGCTGCGGATAGGGTGAAGCTGCTGCCGGGGCTGGCCAACAACTTGTCAGTTTATGGCCATGCTTGGTTGTGCGACCAACTGTTTGGTCGCTTCGAGTTGTTCAAGCTCCCGACAACCGTCGTTCCCATAAACATCAACTCTGCCCGGGATCAGATACTGAAGTGGATGCCAGACTGCAACGCAGAGGGAGTATCGGGCTCTTGGCAGCTCCCCACCCTCGACGAAGAGCTCCAGTGGTCGAGCACTTTGGTGGAGAAGGCCACCAGGGCTGAAGATGGAATGTATAAACGCACCTCCGCTACGGAGGTAGTGTATATTCTGAAGAGGGTTGCAGAGGACAAGGCTGCCAGCCGCGCAGAAATGGAGAAAGCCGCAAAGGCCGGGAAAGGCAAAGGGAAGGCTGGGAACGGGAGCTCTTCCCAGGGCGGCAGCGAGGTGCAAGCCACGGAAGATACTACCGGGGAAGAGCTTGTCGGGGATAACTTCGCCGGGCTAGACGCTCTAGCCACGACAGGAAAGGAGCTCCAGGAGGGAGAGGACACGGAGAGGGAGGGGAGCGCGGCAGCGGCCCCTGAAGAGGAATGGCTTGCGGCAGGACCGCAAGCCCCCGCACCTGACCCAGACCAGCATACCCGTAGGTGTGCCGCAGCCCGAGGAGCGGCGACCTCCAACCCAGCGCCGTCTACCAAGAGGGTGAAGAAGACCTCCACCAAGACTACCAAGGCCAAGGTGGTGTGTCGTCAATCCCCTTGCCTTGCTTAGGCCAAGGTACCTTCCGCCAAACGGCCGGTGGCCTCGGAGGAGGAGTCCATCCCTCGCTCTGGCACGAGCTCTTCGCAGAGCTCGCCTTCCCCGGAGCTCTTGATATCACAGCAGGCATCAAAGCTGCCGGGGAGTTCCACCCTTCCATCTCTGAAGAGAGGACGGGAGTCCCCTCCTCCCACGGAGTTCAATTTTAACTCCATGCTCATCGCGGAAGAGTAAGGAGGATTTCTCTGTGTGGTAGATATCTTCCTAAGCAGATTTGAATGCTTTTGCCGACTAAACCTCCTGTTCTTGTTGTTGCCGGCAGGGAAGTGGAAGAGGAGACGGAGACCCTCATTCATCGTTCCCGGAAGAGGCTCCAGAGGGCGTAGAGGGCTCGGCTTCGGCGGGGAAGGATGCAGAAGATCCCGTGCTGAGACCCCAACCCGGCCCCCGGCCTGGGAGCGGAGACTTGACCCCGCCCGCCGGAGATGATGGAGACAGCCTTTCCGCCCCTTCATACGGAGGAGGGGGTGAGGTAACGCAGGGTGAGCCACTCCTGGAGGAGCACGTGTCCCCTGCCGCTCAAGCCGAAGATGTCATCATGGAATCCTCCGCGGCAGAGACAGCGCAGAAGGCTGCTGAGTCTACCCCGGCAGAGGATGAAGCTCGTGACCCGGCAATGACTGTTGCAGGGGAAACAGAGACCCCTGCCCAGCAGACTTCCCCAGGTATCTAGCTTAACCCTTCCTTTCTTTTATACTCTGGCCGCCTCCACTGGCTTCTTTGTTCGCTTCGAGACTTCCATTCATTCACTTATTCACTGGCCCCTTCCATCTGCAGCCCCCCCAGGCCGAAGAACCAGACTTGTTGGAGGTGGTGGCAGACATAGGGAGGTCCATCGCAGATGAAGCCGCGAAGGTCGCGGCTATTGAGGGGCAGGATCTCGCTGCCAGGGGAACACAAGGTTCCTTTGTAGTGGTGGAGCATTCTCTGGAGAGCGCCCCGGTAGAGGAAGTGGTTATCGAGGCGAAGATTCCTCTTCAAACCATGGTTCACTCCCCTCTTCCGGAGGCGCTGTTGATGCCCCGCTGTCTTCCTCAAACACGCTGGCCGTGGTGCCATTGTTGCCTGATATCGGAGCCCCCGACCCATCCTTGACAGACGCAGAGCTTGATGAAGAGCTTCAGCACCTTCTAGTACAGCTGCATCTGGGAGGTGGGGAGGTCGACGACTCAGCTGCCATCACCATGGATTTGTCCTTCATCGAGTCCATGGCGGTGGGCTTGAAGGAAATGTAGGCCCGACACAACCAGAAGTAGCTGGAGCTCAAGGAGCAGCGTGAATCCGCCGGCAAAGTGGATCAGAAGCTGAAGGGCAAGTGCCTGGAGTTGCATGAATGGCACAACAAGTAGTTCAAGGCGCTCATGAGGCAGCAAGAGATCCTTCAGATGATGAGGGAATATGTCATGGATCGGGAGGGGTGCCTGGCGGATCATAAGGCGTCTCTGGATGTCAGGGAGAGGGAGATCTCTCTTCGGGAAGAGGATCTTGAAGCTATCCTCCGCGCCAAGGATGAAAGTTTGGAAGCCTTGGTGCAGCAGCGCACCAAGGAATTGGAGGACAAGCATGGGGCTGCTCTGGACACCCTTGCCACCGATCATGCTGCCCAGCTGAAGAAGCTTGTCGATGATTTGGACGCCGCATCTTCTGCTAAGGCTGAGCTCAACCGGCAGGTGGCCAAACTGAATGAAGACCTTGCCGAGAGCGCCAAGAAGGTGGAGGTACTCAAAGAGGAAGCACGGCAAGCGGAGCTCCATTTGGCTGACGTGCAGTCGCAGCTTTCTTCCAAGACTCAGAGCCTTGAGACCGCTAATAGCAATATCATTGATATGAAGGCAATGATCGGCTCGCTAGTGCAGCCGGCAGAGTCCCTTGAGTCCTGGCAGCAGCTGCTATCTAAGGATTTGGAAAACGCCAAGCGTCTCCGGCAAGATGCAGAGGACAGGCTGAAGAATTGGGTCGATATGAGCAACCTCTAGATTACGAGCTTGATTGACATTGTAGAACGTCTTGGCATCCAAGCTGCGGCGATGGGTATGGACGGCCCAGTCTACTTAGCCAGCGAGCAGGAGGTCCCGAGTGTCAAGCTGGGGATCTTCTTCAACGAGTTGATTGACAAGCTGAAGGTGCATGAAGAGGGGAGGGCCGAGCGCATTGCGACCGAGTCCCGGAGGCTTGCTCGCGATGCCCTCTTCATGGTCTTGAGCAACATCGCCTGCCGCCACCCGGATCTTGATACGTCTCCGTCGTATCTACTTTTCCAAACACTTTTGCCCTTGTTTTGGACTCTAACTTGCATGATTTGAATGGAACTAACCCGGACTGACGCTGTTTTCAGCAGAATTGCCATGGTGCTATTTATGTGCAGAAACAAAAGTTCTCGGAATGACCTGAAACTCCACGGAGATTATTTTTGGAAATAATAAAAAATACTGGCGAAAAAATCAAGGCCAGGGGGCCCACACCCTTGCCACGAGGGTGGGGGGCACGCATGCCCCCCCTGGGCTCGCCCCCCGGCCTCATGGGCCCCCTGGAGCTCCACCGACCTCAACTCCAACTCCATATATTCGTGTTCGGGGAGAAAAAATTAGAGAGAAAGATTCATCGCGTTTTACGATACGGAGCTGCCGCCAAGCCCTAAACTCTCTCGGGAGGGCTGACCTGGAGTCCGTTCGGGGCTCCGGAGAGGGGAATCTGTCACCGTCGTCATCATCAACCATCCTCCATCACCAATTTCATGATGCTCACCCCCCCCCCCCCCCCCCCCCCCCCCCCCCCCCCCCCCCCCCCCCCCCCCCCCCCCCCCCCCCCCCCCCCCCCCCCCCCCCCCCCCCCCCCCCCCCCCCCCCCCCCCCCCCCCCCCCCCCCCCCCCCCCCCCCCCCCCCCCCCCCCCCCCCCCCCCCCCCCCCCCCCCCCCCCCCCCCCCCCCCCCCCCCCCCCCCCCCCCCCCCCCCCCCTTCATGAATATATGTGAGTTCTTGATCCTATGTTGCAAGTCTATAGTCACCTACTATGTGTTATGATCCGGCAACCCCGAAGTGATAATAATCGGGACCACTCCCGGTGATGATCGTAGTTTGAGGAGTTCATGTATTCACTATGTGTTAATGCTTTGGTCTGGTACTCTATTAAAAGGAGGCCTTAATATCCCTTAGTTTCCGCTAGGACCCCGCTGCCACGGGAGGGTAGGACAAAATATGTCATGCAAGTTCTTTTCCATAAGCACGTATGACTATATTCGGAATACATGCCTACATTACATTGATGAATTGGAGCTAGTTCTGTGTCACCCTATGTTATGATTGTTACATGATGAACCGCATCCGGCATAATTCTCCATCACCGATCCAATGCCTACGAGCTTTTCACATATTGTTCTTCGCTTATTTCCTTTTCCGTTGCTACTATTACAATCACTACAAAACCCAAAAATATTACTTTTGCTACCGTTACCGTTACTTCCATATTACTTTGCTACTAAATACTTTGTTGCAGATACTAAGTTATCCCCCCCCCCCCCCCCCCCCCCCCCCCCCCCCCCCCCCCCCCCCCCCCCCCCCCCCCCCCCCCCCCCCCCCCCCCCCCCCCCCCCCCCCCCCCCCCCCCCCCCCCCCCCCCCCCCCCCCCCCCCCCCCCCCCCCCCCCCCCCCCCCCCCCCCCCCCCCCCCCCCCCCCCCCCCCCCCCCCCCCCCCCCCCCCCCCCCCCCCCCCCCCCCCCCCCCCCCCCCCCCCCCCCCCCCCCCCCCCCCCCCCCCCCCCCCCCCCCCCCCCCCCCCCCCCCCCCACTGCCATCTAGCTCTGCACTTGATTCACCTTCTGTTTTGAGTAAGCTTGCGATACCTAAACCTGCTTCTGCTATCAATTCTGATATGTCGCATGTTATTGATGATGCCACCTCTGCTATGCATGATACTTATGATGAAACTACTTCTATGCTTGATGCTACTGTGCCACTTGGTGAATTTCTTGATGAACAACTTGCTAGGGCTAGAGAGAATGAAATTATTGAAACTGATAATATTGATGAAAGTGGTGATGAAGATTCTCCCCCTAAATATGAATTGCCTGTTGTGCCTGAGGGTTATGTTATGGATGAAGAAACTGCTAGAGACTTTCTTGCTTGCAATGATAGGAGTGATCTTAAGAAATTATTAGCTAAGCTGAAACAAAAATCTCTGAATGCTAGAATGAAATATGACCCTGCTTATGCTACTTCACCTATCTTTGTTACTGATAAGGATTATGAATTCTCTGTCGACCCTGATATAATTACTTTGGTTGAATCTGATCCTTTCTATGGGTATGAATCTGAAACTGTTGTGGCACATCTTACTAAATTAAATGATATAGCCACCCTATTCACTAATGATGAGAGAACTCGCTACTTTTATATCCTTAAAATATTTCCATTCTCATTAAAGGGTGATGCTAAGATATGGTTTAATTCTCTTGATCCTGGTTGTGTGCGTAGTCCCCAGGATATGATTTGTTACTTCTCTGCTAAATATTTCCCCGCTCATAAGAAACAAAGCTGCTTTAAGGGAAATATATAATTTTGTGCAAATTGAAGAAGAGAGTCTCCCACAAGCTTGGGGGAGGCTTCTCCAATTACTTAATGCTTTGCCTGATCATCCTCTCAAGAAAAATGAAATACTTGATATCTTTTATAATGGACTAACCGATGCTTCCAAGGACCACTTGGATAGTTGTGCTGGTTGTGTTTTCAGGGAAAGAACACCAGATCAAGCTGAAATTCTATTGAATAATATGTTGACTAATGAAAATAATTGGACACTTCCTGAGTCAACTCCTGAGCCAATTCCTGAGCCTATTCCTAAGCCAACTCCGAAGAAAAGGGGGTTTTTATTTCTCAGTCCTGAAGATATGCAAGAGGAAAAGAAATCTATGAAAGAAAAAAGGTATAAAAGCTGAAGATGTTAAGAATTTACCTCCTGTTGAAGAAATACATGGTCTAAACTTGCCACCTATTGAAGAAACACATGGTCTTGATAACCCGACACAGGTAGTAAAGGTAAATTCTCTCTATAGATTTGATGAAGGTGATATTCCTCGTTATAAGTCTGCTAGTCAATGCTTAGATGAGTTTGACAATTTTATTGTCAAACAAGAAAACTTCAATGCTCATGTTGGTAGACAATTGAAACACAATTCCGATATGCTTGAACACTTGAGTGATTATATGTCTAGAGTTAAAGGTGAACTTAAACTCATTAGTAAACATGCTTCTATGGTTACCACTCAAGTAGAACAAGTACTTAAAGCTCAGAATGATTTGCTCAATGAATTGAAATATAAGAAAAATGATAATGCTGTTAGAGTTATAACTAGAGGGGGCAAAGTGACTCAGGAACCTTTGTATCCTGAAGGCCACCCTAAGAGAATTAAGCAGGATTCTCAGAGAAATAATTTAGATGCACCTAGTCCTTCTAAAAAGAAGAAAAAGAAAAATGATAGGACTTTGCATGCCTCTAGTGAACCTGTTGTTGACACACCTGAGAATCCAAATGATATTTCTATTTCTGATGCTGACACACAATCTGGTAATGAACATGAACCCAGTGATAATGTTAATGATGATGTTCATGTTGATGCTCAACCTAGTAATAATAATGATGTAGAGATTGAACCTGCTGTTGATCTTCATAACCCACAATCAAAGAATCAACGTTATGATAAGAGAGACTTTGTTGCTAGGAAGCAAGGTAGGGAAAGAGAGCCATGGGTTCAGAAACCCATGCCTTTTCCTCCCAAACCATCCAAGAAAAAGGATGATGAGGATTTTGAGCGCTTTGCTGAAATGATTAGACCTATCTTTTTGCGTATGCGATTAACTGATATGCTCAAAATGAATCCTTATGCCAAGTATATGAAAGAAATTGTTACTAATAAAAGAAAGATACCGGAAGCTGAAATTTCCACCATGCTTGCTAATTATACTTTTAAGGGTGGAATACCAAAGAAGTTAGGAGATCCAGGGGTACCAACTATACCATGCTCCATTAAAAGAAACTATGTTA
>JAAAWM010008279.1:5000-12979 GCA_036873465.1 Thinopyrum obtusiflorum
CTCACAAACCGGAGCTTCTCCCAACAAGCATGATGGTTTTCGGTAGGGAAGGTCCCACCTTTGGGGACGAAACGATATCCATTGCCTCTTATTGCTTTCAAGTTTTTTCTCGTGTCAACATAGAACAACAGGAGTGTTGTCTGATTCTTTGTGATTTTTTGGGGGTCATTTGGACATTTTTATGCATTAACTGAGTTTTCAATGCATTTATGTGCATAATTCAAATTTGAACTACATGCGCATGCTCCAGTGCATATAAATTGGTTGAAATATCAAATATGTGTCCTTGGGTGCATGCTTAGGTCCCATGCAAGAAATGGGAATGAATTTCAAACACCATGGCACCGTTGATTGCCGGCAAAACATTGAGATGCCTGGTTTTTAAATTCTAGTAAATCCAAAACTTGTCTGAAATTCATGAAACTTGGCATGCTATCATGGAAGGGCAGCCGACATGCCGTGGTACAAGTTTTGTCACATCTAGGGCAGCTTTGGGTATATGCTTCTCACAAACCGGAGCTTCTCACAACAAGCACGATGGTTTTCGGTAGGGAACGTCCCACCTTTGGGGACGAAACGATATACATTGCCTCCTATTGCTTTCAAGTTTTTTTCTCATGTCAACATAGAACAACAGGATTGTTGTGTGATTTTTTGTGATTTTTCGGGGGTCGTTTGGACATTTTTATGCATGGGGGGGGGGGGGGGGGGGGGGGGGGGGGGGGGGGGGGGGGGGGGGGGGGGGGGGGGGGGGGGGGGGGGGGGGGGGGGGGGGGGGGGGGGGGGGGGGGGGGGGGGGGGGGGGGGGGGGGGGGGGGGGGGGGGGGGGGGGGGGGGGGGGGGGGGGGGGGGGGGGGGGGGGGGGGGGGGGGGGGGGGGGGGGGGGGGGGGGGGGGGGGGGGGGGGGGGGGGGGGGGGGGGGGGGGGGGGGGGGGGGGGGGGGGGGGGGGGGGGGGGGGGGGGGGGGGGGGGGGGGGGGGGGGGGGGGGGGGGGGGGGGGGGGGGGGGGGGGGGGGGGGGGGGGGGGGGGGGGGGGGGGGGGGGGGGGGGGGGGGGGGGGGGGGGGGGGGGGGGGGGGGGGGGGGGGGGGGGGGGGGGGGGGGGGGGGGGGGGGGGGGGGGGGGGGGGGGGGGGGGGGGGGGGGGGGGGGGGGGGGGGGGGGGGGGGGGGGGGGGGGGGGGGGGGGGGGGGGGGGGGGGGGGGGGGGGGGGGGGGGGGGGGGGGGGGGGGGGGGGGGGGGGGGGGGGGGGGGGGGGGGGGGGGGGGGGGGGGGGGGGGGGGGGGGGGGGGGGGGGGGGGGGGGGGGGGGGGGGGGGGGGGGGGGGGGGGGGGGGGGGGGGGGGGGGGGGGGGGGGGGGGGGGGGGGGGGGGGGGGGGGGGGGGGGGGGGGGGGGGGGGGGGGGGGGGGGGGGGGGGGGGGGGGGGGGGGGGGGGGGGGGGGGGGGGGGGGGGGGGGGGGGGGGGGGGGGGGGGGGGGGGGGGGGGGGGGGGGGGGGGGGGGGGGGGGGGGGGGGGGGGGGGGGGGGGGGGGGGGGGGGGGGGGGGGGGGGGGGGGGGGGGGGGGGGGGGGGGGGGGGGGGGGGGGGGGGGGGGGGGGGGGGGGGGGGGGGGGGGGGGGGGGGGGGGGGGGGGGGGGGGGGGGGGGGGGGGGGGGGGGGGGGGGGGGGGGGGGGGGGGGGGGGGGGGGGGGGGGGGGGGGGGGGGGGGGGGGGGGGGGGGGGGGGGGGGGGGGGGGGGGGGGGGGGGGGGGGGGGGGGGGGGGGGGGGGGGGGGGGGGGGGGGGGGGGGGGGGGGGGGGGGGGGGGGGGGGGGGGGGGGGGGGGGGGGGGGGGGGGGGGGGGGGGGGGGGGGGGGGGGGGGGGGGGGGGGGGGGGGGGGGGGGGGGGGGGGGGGGGGGGGGGGGGGGGGGGGGGGGGGGGGGGGGGGGGGGGGGGGGGGGGGGGGGGGGGGGGGGGGGGGGGGGGGGGGGGGGGGGGGGGGGGGGGGGGGGGGGGGGGGGGGGGGGGGGGGGGGGGGGGGGGGGGGGGGGGGGGGGGGGGGGGGGGGGGGGGGGGGGGGGGGGGGGGGGGGGGGGGGGGGGGGGGGGGGGGGGGGGGGGGGGGGGGGGGGGGGGGGGGGGGGGGGGGGGGGGGGGGGGGGGGGGGGGGGGGGGGGGGGGGGGGGGGGGGGGGGGGGGGGGGGGGGGGGGGGGGGGGGGGGGGGGGGGGGGGGGGGGGGGGGGGGGGGGGGGGGGGGGGGGGGGGGGGGGGGGGGGGGGGGGGGGGGGGGGGGGGGGGGGGGGGGGGGGGGGGGGGGGGGGGGGGGGGGGGGGGGGGGGGGGGGGGGGGGGGGGGGGGGGGGGGGGGGGGGGGGGGGGGGGGGGGGGGGGGGGGGGGGGGGGGGGGGGGGGGGGGGGGGGGGGGGGGGGGGGGGGGGGGGGGGGGGGGGGGGGGGGGGGGGGGGGGGGGGGGGGGGGGGGGGGGGGGGGGGGGGGGGGGGGGGGGGGGGGGGGGGGGGGGGGGGGGGGGGGGGGGGGGGGGGGGGGGGGGGGGGGGGGGGGGGGGGGGGGGGGGGGGGGGGGGGGGGGGGGGGGGGGGGGGGGGGGGGGGGGGGGGGGGGGGGGGGGGGGGGGGGGGGGGGGGGGGGGGGGGGGGGGGGGGGGGGGGGGGGGGGGGGGGGGGGGGGGGGGGGGGGGGGGGGGGGGGGGGGGGGGGGGGGGGGGGGGGGGGGGGGGGGGGGGGGGGGGGGGGGGGGGGGGGGGGGGGGGGGGGGGGGGGGGGGGGGGGGGGGGGGGGGGGGGGGGGGGGGGGGGGGGGGGGGGGGGGGGGGGGGGGGGGGGGGGGGGGGGGGGGGGGGGGGGGGGGGGGGGGGGGGGGGGGGGGGGGGGGGGGGGGGGGGGGGGGGGGGGGGGGGGGGGGGGGGGGGGGGGGGGGGGGGGGGGGGGGGGGGGGGGGGGGGGGGGGGGGGGGGGGGGGGGGGGGGGGGGGGGGGGGGGGGGGGGGGGGGGGGGGGGGGGGGGGGGGGGGGGGGGGGGGGGGGGGGGGGGGGGGGGGGGGGGGGGGGGGGGGGGGGGGGGGGGGGGGGGGGGGGGGGGGGGGGGGGGGGGGGGGGGGGGGGGGGGGGGGGGGGGGGGGGGGGGGGGGGGGGGGGGGGGGGGGGGGGGGGGGGGGGGGGGGGGGGGGGGGGGGGGGGGGGGGGGGGGGGGGGGGGGGGGGGGGGGGGGGGGGGGGGGGGGGGGGGGGGGGGGGGGGGGGGGGGGGGGGGGGGGGGGGGGGGGGGGGGGGGGGGGGGGGGGGGGGGGGGGGGGGGGGGGGGGGGGGGGGGGGGGGGGGGGGGGGGGGGGGGGGGGGGGGGGGGGGGGGGGGGGGGGGGGGGGGGGGGGGGGGGGGGGGGGGGGGGGGGGGGGGGGGGGGGGGGGGGGGGGGGGGGGGGGGGGGGGGGGGGGGGGGGGGGGGGGGGGGGGGGGGGGGGGGGGGGGGGGGGGGGGGGGGGGGGGGGGGGGGGGGGGGGGGGGGGGGGGGGGGGGGGGGGGGGGGGGGGGGGGGGGGGGGGGGGGGGGGGGGGGGGGGGGGGGGGGGGGGGGGGGGGGGGGGGGGGGGGGGGGGGGGGGGGGGGGGGGGGGGGGGGGGGGGGGGGGGGGGGGGGGGGGGGGGGGGGGGGGGGGGGGGGGGGGGGGGGGGGGGGGGGGGGGGGGGGGGGGGGGGGGGGGGGGGGGGGGGGGGGGGGGGGGGGGGGGGGGGGGGGGGGGGGGGGGGGGGGGGGGGGGGGGGGGGGGGGGGGGGGGGGGGGGGGGGGGGGGGGGGGGGGGGGGGGGGGGGGGGGGGGGGGGGGGGGGGGGGGGGGGGGGGGGGGGGGGGGGGGGGGGGGGGGGGGGGGGGGGGGGGGGGGGGGGGGGGGGGGGGGGGGGGGGGGGGGGGGGGGGGGGGGGGGGGGGGGGGGGGGGGGGGGGGGGGGGGGGGGGGGGGGGGGGGGGGGGGGGGGGGGGGGGGGGGGGGGGGGGGGGGGGGGGGGGGGGGGGGGGGGGGGGGGGGGGGGGGGGGGGGGGGGGGGGGGGGGGGGGGGGGGGGGGGGGGGGGGGGGGGGGGGGGGGGGGGGGGGGGGGGGGGGGGGGGGGGGGGGGGGGGGGGGGGGGGGGGGGGGGGGGGGGGGGGGGGGGGGGGGGGGGGGGGGGGGGGGGGGGGGGGGGGGGGGGGGGGGGGGGGGGGGGGGGGGGGGGGGGGGGGGGGGGGGGGGGGGGGGGGGGGGGGGGGGGGGGGGGGGGGGGGGGGGGGGGGGGGGGGGGGGGGGGGGGGGGGGGGGGGGGGGGGGGGGGGGGGGGGGGGGGGGGGGGGGGGGGGGGGGGGGGGGGGGGGGGGGGGGGGGGGGGGGGGGGGGGGGGGGGGGGGGGGGGGGGGGGGGGGGGGGGGGGGGGGGGGGGGGGGGGGGGGGGGGGGGGGGGGGGGGGGGGGGGGGGGGGGGGGGGGGGGGGGGGGGGGGGGGGGGGGGGGGGGGGGGGGGGGGGGGGGGGGGGGGGGGGGGGGGGGGGGGGGGGGGGGGGGGGGGGGGGGGGGGGGGGGGGGGGGGGGGGGGGGGGGGGGGGGGGGGGGGGGGGGGGGGGGGGGGGGGGGGGGGGGGGGGGGGGGGGTGCACTGGAGCATGCGCATGTAGTTCAAATTTGAATTATGCACATAAATGCAGTAAAAAATCAGTTAATGCATAAAAATGTCCAAACAAACCACAAAAAATCCCAAAAAATCACACAACACTCCTGTTGTTCTAGGTTGACACGAGAAAAAAATGACAGCAATAAGAGGCAATGGATATCATTTCGTCCCCAAAGGTGGGACGTTCCCTACCGAAAACCATCATGCTTGTTGGGAGAAGCTCCGGTTTGTGAGAAGCATATACCCAAACCTGCCCCAAATGGGACAAAATTTGTACCATGCCATGTCGGGTGCCCTTCCATGATAGCATGCCAAGTTTCATGAATTTCACACGAGTTTTGGATTTACTAGAATTTAAAAACCAGGCAACTCAATGTTTTGCCGGCAATCAACGGTGCCCTGGTGTTTGAAATTCATTCCCATTTCTTGCATGGGACCTAAGCATGTACCCAAGGAGACAGATTTGATTTTTCAACCAATTTATATGCACTGGAGCATGCACATGTAGTTCAAATTTGAATTATGCACATAAATGCATTGAAACTCAGTTAATGCATAAAAATGTCCAAACGAACCCCAAAAATCACAAAAAATCACACAACACTCCTGTTGTTCTATGTGGACACAAGAAAAAAACTTGAAAGCAATAAGAGGTAATGTATATCGTTTCGTCCCCAAAGGTGGGACGTTCCCTACCGAAAACCATCGTGCTTGTTGTGAGAAGCTCCGGTTTGTGAGAAGCATATACCCAAAGCTGCCCTAGATGGGACAAAATTTGTACCACGGCATGTCGGCTGCCCTTCCATGATAGCATGTAAAGTTTCATGAATTTCAGACGAGTTTTGGATTTACTAGAATTTAAAAACCAGCCATCTCAATGTTTTGCCGACAATCAACGGTGCCATGGTGTTTGAAATTCATTCCCATTTCTTGCATGGGACGGGGGGGGGGGGGGGGGGGGGGGGGGGGGGGGGGGGGGGGGGGGGGGGGGGGGGGGGGGGGGGGGGGGGGGGGGGGGGGGGGGGGGGGGGGGGGGGGGGGGGGGGGGGGGGGGGGGGGGGGGGGGGGGGGGGGGGGGGGGGGGGGGGGGGGGGGGGGGGGGGGGGGGGGGGGGGGGGGGGGGGGGGGGGGGGGGGGGGGGGGGGGGGGGGGGGGGGGGGGGGGGGGGGGGGGGGGGGGGGGGGGGGGGGGGGGGGGGGGGGGGGGGGGGGGGGGGGGGGGGGGGGGGGGGGGGGGGGGGGGGGGGGGGGGGGGGGGGGGGGGGGGGGGGGGGGGGGGGGGGGGGGGGGGGGGGGGGGGGGGGGGGGGGGGGGGGGGGGGGGGGGGGGGGGGGGGGGGGGGGGGGGGGGGGGGGGGGGGGGGGGGGGGGGGGGGGGGGGGGGGGGGGGGGGGGGGGGGGGGGGGGGGGGGGGGGGGGGGGGGGGGGGGGGGGGGGGGGGGGGGGGGGGGGGGGGGGGGGGGGGGGGGGGGGGGGGGGGGGGGGGGGGGGGGGGGGGGGGGGGGGGGGGGGGGGGGGGGGGGGGGGGGGGGGGGGGGGGGGGGGGGGGGGGGGGGGGGGGGGGGGGGGGGGGGGGGGGGGGGGGGGGGGGGGGGGGGGGGGGGGGGGGGGGGGGGGGGGGGGGGGGGGGGGGGGGGGGGGGGGGGGGGGGGGGGGGGGGGGGGGGGGGGGGGGGGGGGGGGGGGGGGGGGGGGGGGGGGGGGGGGGGGGGGGGGGGGGGGGGGGGGGGGGGGGGGGGGGGGGGGGGGGGGGGGGGGGGGGGGGGGGGGGGGGGGGGGGGGGGGGGGGGGGGGGGGGGGGGGGGGGGGGGGGGGGGGGGGGGGGGGGGGGGGGGGGGGGGGGGGGGGGGGGGGGGGGGGGGGGGGGGGGGGGGGGGGGGGGGGGGGGGGGGGGGGGGGGGGGGGGGGGGGGGGGGGGGGGGGGGGGGGGGGGGGGGGGGGGGGGGGGGGGGGGGGGGGGGGGGGGGGGGGGGGGGGGGGGGGGGGGGGGGGGGGGGGGGGGGGGGGGGGGGGGGGGGGGGGGGGGGGGGGGGGGGGGGGGGGGGGGGGGGGGGGGGGGGGGGGGGGGGGGGGGGGGGGGGGGGGGGGGGGGGGGGGGGGGGGGGGGGGGGGGGGGGGGGGGGGGGGGGGGGGGGGGGGGGGGGGGGGGGGGGGGGGGGGGGGGGGGGGGGGGGGGGGGGGGGGGGGGGGGGGGGGGGGGGGGGGGGGGGGGGGGGGGGGGGGGGGGGGGGGGGGGGGGGGGGGGGGGGGGGGGGGGGGGGGGGGGGGGGGGGGGGGGGGGGGGGGGGGGGGGGGGGGGGGGGGGGGGGGGGGGGGGGGGGGGGGGGGGGGGGGGGGGGGGGGGGGGGGGGGGGGGGGGGGGGGGGGGGGGGGGGGGGGGGGGGGGGGGGGGGGGGGGGGGGGGGGGGGGGGGGGGGGGGGGGGGGGGGGGGGGGGGGGGGGGGGGGGGGGGGGGGGGGGGGGGGGGGGGGGGGGGGGGGGGGGGGGGGGGGGGGGGGGGGGGGGGGGGGGGGGGGGGGGGGGGGGGGGGGGGGGGGGGGGGGGGGGGGGGGGGGGGGGGGGGGGGGGGGGGGGGGGGGGGGGGGGGGGGGGGGGGGGGGGGGGGGGGGGGGGGGGGGGGGGGGGGGGGGGGGGGGGGGGGGGGGGGGGGGGGGGGGGGGGGGGGGGGGGGGGGGGGGGGGGGGGGGGGGGGGGGGGGGGGGGGGGGGGGGGGGGGGGGGGGGGGGGGGGGGGGGGGGGGGGGGGGGGCGTCCCCAAAGGTGGGACGTTCCCGACCAAAAACCATCATGCTTGTTGTGAGAAGCTCCGCTTTGTCAGAAGCATATACCCAAAGCTGCCCTAGATGGGACACAATTTGTACCACGGCATGTCGGCTGCCCTTCCATGATAGCATGCCAAGTTTCATGAATTTCAGACGAGTTTTGGATTTACTAGAATTTAAAAACCAGGCATCTCAATGTTTTCCGGCAATCAACGGTGCCATGGTGTTTGAAATTCATTCCCATTTCTTGCATGGGACCTAAGCTTGCACCCAAGGACACATATTTGATTTTTCAACCAATTTATATGCACTGGAGCATGCGCATGTACTTCAAATTTGAATTATGCACATAAATGCATTGAAAACTCAGTTAATGCATAAAAATGTCCAAACGACCCCCAAAAAATCACAAAAAATCACACAACACTCCTGTTGTTCTATGTTGACACGAGAAAAAACTTGAAAGCAATAAGAGGCAATGGATATCATTCCGTCCCCAAAGGTGGGACGTTCCCTGCCGAAAACCATCATGCTTGTTGGGAGAAACTCTGGTTTGTGAGAAGCATATACCCAAACCTGCCCCAAATGGGACAAAATTT
>JAAAWM010008280.1:0-12993 GCA_036873465.1 Thinopyrum obtusiflorum
CGAACTTGATCCGTTCCGAAAAGTCACGCCTCGAAGGTATAACCCGAGACGACGTCCGTGGAACGAAAGCATGTGTTGTTTGAGTTGCTTGCGTTTGCACCGTGCCCGACTTGTTCGTCGCACGCTGTCACTCGTTTCCTTGCCATGCCGTCGAACCGTGGGAACCCGGTAACCGGGAGCACCCCACCATTCTCTTGCGTGTTTCACACATCCGCACAATTCTCCTTGCGCCGGTATCTCCGTGAGCTACCGGAACCGATATGTTGCCGTGGCACCATTTTCGGATTCGTTGCCGTGGCACCCTTTTTCGTTCCACCACGGTAACAAATGCTTCATAACATGCTCGTGTCCACGGGGGGGGGGGGGGGGGGGGGGGGGGGGGGGTCATGTCAACATTTTCATAAAATTGCATAAAACTTGCATATGTCATTCGCATCATGATAACAACATTTAAATGTTTAAAATTGTGTTTGCATTTAAATTGCTATATGCATATGGGGATTTTCCGGAATTGTCGTTTGTTATTTCCGGCCTCATTTAAACTTGCCTAGATAGGTTGTTTAATTATGCTTCACCCCTTGCCATGTTTAATGGGGGGGGGGGGGGGGGGGGGGGGGGGGGGGGGGGGGGGGGGGGGGGGGGGGGGGGGGGGGGGGGGGGGGGGGGGGGGGGGGGGGGGGGGGGGGGGGGGGGGGGGGGGGGGGGGGGGGGGGGGGGGGGGGGGGGGGGGGGGGGGGGGGGGGGGGGGGGGGGGGGGGGGGGGGGGGGGGGGGGGGGGGGGGGGGGGGGGGGGGGGGGGGGGGGGGGGGGGGGGGGGGGGGGGGGGGGGGGGGGGGGGGGGGGGGGGGGGGGGGGGGGGGGGGGGGGGGGGGGGGGGGGGGGGGGGGGGGGGGGGGGGGGGGGGGGGGGGGGGGGGGGGGGGGGGGGGGGGGGGGGGGGGGGGGGGGGGGGGGGGGGGGGGGGGGGGGGGGGGGGGGGGGGGGGGGGGGGGGGGGGGGGGGGGGGGGGGGGGGGGGGGGGGGGGGGGGGGGGGGGGGGGGGGGGGGGGGGGGGGGGGGGGGGGGGGGGGGGGGGGGGGGGGGGGGGGGGGGGGGGGGGGGGGGGGGGGGGGGGGGGGGGGGGGGGGGGGGGGGGGGGGGGGGGGGGGGGGGGGGGGGGGGGGGGGGGGGGGGGGGGGGGGGGGGGGGGGGGGGGGGGGGGGGGGGGGGGGGGGGGGGGGGGGGGGGGGGGGGGGGGGGGGGGGGGGGGGGGGGGGGGGGGGGGGGGGGGGGGGGGGGGGGGGGGGGGGGGGGGGGGGGGGGGGGGGGGGGGGGGGGGGGGGGGGGGGGGGGGGGGGGGGGGGGGGGGGGGGGGGGGGGGGGGGGGGGGGGGGGGGGGGGGGGGGGGGGGGGGGGGGGGGGGGGGGGGGGGGGGGGGGGGGGGGGGGGGGGGGGGGGGGGGGGGGGGGGGGGGGGGGGGGGGGGGGGGGGGGGGGGGGGGGGGGGGGGGGGGGGGGGGGGGGGGGGGGGGGGGGGGGGGGGGGGGGGGGGGGGGGGGGGGGGGGGGGGGGGGGGGGGGGGGGGGGGGGGGGGGGGGGGGGGGGGGGGGGGGGGGGGGGGGGGGGGGGGGGGGGGGGGGGGGGGGGGGGGGGGGGGGGGGGGGGGGGGGGGGGGGGGGGGGGGGGGGGGGGGGGGGGGGGGGGGGGGGGGGGGGGGGGGGGGGGGGGGGGGGGGGGGGGGGGGGGGGGGGGGGGGGGGGGGGGGGGGGGGGGGGGGGGGGGGGGGGGGGGGGGGGGGGGGGGGGGGGGGGGGGGGGGGGGGGGGGGGGGGGGGGGGGGGGGGGGGGGGGGGGGGGGGGGGGGGGGGGGGGGGGGGGGGGGGGGGGGGGGGGGGGGGGGGGGGGGGGGGGGGGGGGGGGGGGGGGGGGGGGGGGGGGGGGGGGGGGGGGGGGGGGGGGGGGGGGGGGGGGGGGGGGGGGGGGGGGGGGGGGGGGGGGGGGGGGGGGGGGGGGGGGGGGGGGGGGGGGGGGGGGGGGGGGGGGGGGGGGGGGGGGGGGGGGGGGGGGGGGGGGGGGGGGGGGGGGGGGGGGGGGGGGGGGGGGGGGGGGGGGGGGGGGGGGGGGGGGGGGGGGGGGGGGGGGGGGGGGGGGGGGGGGGGGGGGGGGGGGGGGGGGGGGGGGGGGGGGGGGGGGGGGGGGGGGGGGGGGGGGGGGGGGGGGGGGGGGGGGGGGGGGGGGGGGGGGGGGGGGGGGGGGGGGGGGGGGGGGGGGGGGGGGGGGGGGGGGGGGGGGGGGGGGGGGGGGGGGGGGGGGGGGGGGGGGGGGGGGGGGGGGGGGGGGGGGGGGGGGGGGGGGGGGGGGGGGGGGGGGGGGGGGGGGGGGGGGGGGGGGGGGGGGGGGGGGGGGGGGGGGGGGGGGGGGGGGGGGGGGGGGGGGGGGGGGGGGGGGGGGGGGGGGGGGGGGGGGGGGGGGGGGGGGGGGGGGGGGGGGGGGGGGGGGGGGGGGGGGGGGGGGGGGGGGGGGGGGGGGGGGGGGGGGGGGGGGGGGGGGGGGGGGGGGGGGGGGGGGGGGGGGGGGGGGGGGGGGGGGGGGGGGGGGGGGGGGGGGGGGGGGGGGGGGGGGGGGGGGGGGGGGGGGGGGGGGGGGGGGGGGGGGGGGGGGGGGGGGGGGGGGGGGGGGGGGGGGGGGGGGGGGGGGGGGGGGGGGGGGGGGGGGGGGGGGGGGGGGGGGGGGGGGGGGGGGGGGGGGGGGGGGGGGGGGGGGGGGGGGGGGGGGGGGGGGGGGGGGGGGGGGGGGGGGGGGGGGGGGGGGGGGGGGGGGGGGGGGGGGGGGGGGGGGGGGGGGGGGGGGGGGGGGGGGGGGGGGGGGGGGGGGGGGGGGGGGGGGGGGGGGGGGGGGGGGGGGGGGGGGGGGGGGGGGGGGGGGGGGGGGGGGGGGGGGGGGGGGGGGGGGGGGGGGGGGGGGGGGGGGGGGGGGGGGGGGGGGGGGGGGGGGGGGGGGGGGGGGGGGGGGGGGGGGGGGGGGGGGGGGGGGGGGGGGGGGGGGGGGGGGGGGGGGGGGGGGGGGGGGGGGGGGGGGGGGGGGGGGGGGGGGGGGGGGGGGGGGGGGGGGGGGGGGGGGGGGGGGGGGGGGGGGGGGGGGGGGGGGGGGGGGGGGGGGGGGGGGGGGGGGGGGGGGGGGGGGGGGGGGGGGGGGGGGGGGGGGGGGGGGGGGGGGGGGGGGGGGGGGGGGGGGGGGGGGGGGGGGGGGGGGGGGGGGGGGGGGGGGGGGGGGGGGGGGGGGGGGGGGGGGGGGGGGGGGGGGGGGGGGGGGGGGGGGGGGGGGGGGGGGGGGGGGGGGGGGGGGGGGGGGGGGGGGGGGGGGGGGGGGGGGGGGGGGGGGGGGGGGGGGGGGGGGGGGGGGGGGGGGGGGGGGGGGGGGGGGGGGGGGGGGGGGGGGGGGGGGGGGGGGGGGGGGGGGGGGGGGGGGGGGGGGGGGGGGGGGGGGGGGGGGGGGGGGGGGGGGGGGGGGGGGGGGGGGGGGGGGGGGGGGGGGGGGGGGGGGGGGGGGGGGGGGGGGGGGGGGGGGGGGGGGGGGGGGGGGGGGGGGGGGGGGGGGGGGGGGGGGGGGGGGGGGGGGGGGGGGGGGGGGGGGGGGGGGGGGGGGGGGGGGGGGGGGGGGGGGGGGGGGGGGGGGGGGGGGGGGGGGGGGGGGGGGGGGGGGGGGGGGGGGGGGGGGGGGGGGGGGGGGGGGGGGGGGGGGGGGGGGGGGGGGGGGGGGGGGGGGGGGGGGGGGGGGGGGGGGGGGGGGGGGGGGGGGGGGGGGGGGGGGGGGGGGGGGGGGGGGGGGGGGGGGGGGGGGGGGGGGGGGGGGGGGGGGGGGGGGGGGGGGGGGGGGGGGGGGGGGGGGGGGGGGGGGGGGGGGGGGGGGGGGGGGGGGGGGGGGGGGGGGGGGGGGGGGGGGGGGGGGGGGGGGGGGGGGGGGGGGGGGGGGGGGGGGGGGGGGGGGGGGGGGGGGGGGGGGGGGGGGGGGGGGGGGGGGGGGGGGGGGGGGGGGGGGGGGGGGGGGGGGGGGGGGGGGGGGGGGGGGGGGGGGGGGGGGGGGGGGGGGGGGGGGGGGGGGGGGGGGGGGGGGGGGGGGGGGGGGGGGGGGGGGGGGGGGGGGGGGGGGGGGGGGGGGGGGGGGGGGGGGGGGGGGGGGGGGGGGGGGGGGGGGGGGGGGGGGGGGGGGGGGGGGGGGGGGGGGGGGGGGGGGGGGGGGGGGGGGGGGGGGGGGGGGGGGGGGGGGGGGGGGGGGGGGGGGGGGGGGGGGGGGGGGGGGGGGGGGGGGGGGGGGGGGGGGGGGGGGGGGGGGGGGGGGGGGGGGGGGGGGGGGGGGGGGGGGGGGGGGGGGGGGGGGGGGGGGGGGGGGGGGGGGGGGGGGGGGGGGGGGGGGGGGGGGGGGGGGGGGGGGGGGGGGGGGGGGGGGGGGGGGGGGGGGGGGGGGGGGGGGGGGGGGGGGGGGGGGGGGGGGGGGGGGGGGGGGGGGGGGGGGGGGGGGGGGGGGGGGGGGGGGGGGGGGGGGGGGGGGGGGGGGGGGGGGGGGGGGGGGGGGGGGGGGGGGGGGGGGGGGGGGGGGGGGGGGGGGGGGGGGGGGGGGGGGGGGGGGGGGGGGGGGGGGGGGGGGGGGGGGGGGGGGGGGGGGGGGGGGGGGGGGGGGGGGGGGGGGGGGGGGGGGGGGGGGGGGGGGGGGGGGGGGGGGGGGGGGGGGGGGGGGGGGGGGGGGGGGGGGGGGGGGGGGGGGGGGGGGGGGGGGGGGGGGGGGGGGGGGGGGGGGGGGGGGGGGGGGGGGGGGGGGGGGGGGGGGGGGGGGGGGGGGGGGGGGGGGGGGGGGGGGGGGGGGGGGGGGGGGGGGGGGGGGGGGGGGGGGGGGGGGGGGGGGGGGGGGGGGGGGGGGGGGGGGGGGGGGGGGGGGGGGGGGGGGGGGGGGGGGGGGGGGGGGGGGGGGGGGGGGGGGGGGGGGGGGGGGGGGGGGGGGGGGGGGGGGGGGGGGGGGGGGGGGGGGGGGGGGGGGGGGGGGGGGGGGGGGGGGGGGGGGGGGGGGGGGGGGGGGGGGGGGGGGGGGGGGGGGGGGGGGGGGGGGGGGGGGGGGGGGGGGGGGGGGGGGGGGGGGGGGGGGGGGGGGGGGGGGGGGGGGGGGGGGGGGGGGGGGGGGGGGGGGGGGGGGGGGGGGGGGGGGGGGGGGGGGGGGGGGGGGGGGGGGGGGGGGGGGGGGGGGGGGGGGGGGGGGGGGGGGGGGGGGGGGGGGGGGGGGGGGGGGGGGGGGGGGGGGGGGGGGGGGGGGGGGGGGGGGGGGGGGGGGGGGGGGGGGGGGGGGGGGGGGGGGGGGGGGGGGGGGGGGGGGGGGGGGGGGGGGGGGGGGGGGGGGGGGGGGGGGGGGGGGGGGGGGGGGGGGGGGGGGGGGGGGGGGGGGGGGGGGGGGGGGGGGGGGGGGGGGGGGGGGGGGGGGGGGGGGGGGGGGGGGGGGGGGGGGGGGGGGGGGGGGGGGGGGGGGGGGGGGGGGGGGGGGGGGGGGGGGGGGGGGGGGGGGGGGGGGGGGGGGGGGGGGGGGGGGGGGGGGGGGGGGGGGGGGGGGGGGGGGGGGGGGGGGGGGGGGGGGGGGGGGGGGGGGGGGGGGGGGGGGGGGGGGGGGGGGGGGGGGGGGGGGGGGGGGGGGGGGGGGGGGGGGGGGGGGGGGGGGGGGGGGGGGGGGGGGGGGGGGGGGGGGGGGGGGGGGGGGGGGGGGGGGGGGGGGGGGGGGGGGGGGGGGGGGGGGGGGGGGGGGGGGGGGGGGGGGGGGGGGGGGGGGGGGGGGGGGGGGGGGGGGGGGGGGGGGGGGGGGGGGGGGGGGGGGGGGGGGGGGGGGGGGGGGGGGGGGGGGGGGGGGGGGGGGGGGGGGGGGGGGGGGGGGGGGGGGGGGGGGGGGGGGGGGGGGGGGGGGGGGGGGGGGGGGGGGGGGGGGGGGGGGGGGGGGGGGGGGGGGGGGGGGGGGGGGGGGGGGGGGGGGGGGGGGGGGGGGGGGGGGGGGGGGGGGGGGGGGGGGGGGGGGGGGGGGGGGGGGGGGGGGGGGGGGGGGGGGGGGGGGGGGGGGGGGGGGGGGGGGGGGGGGGGGGGGGGGGGGGGGGGGGGGGGGGGGGGGGGGGGGGGGGGGGGGGGGGGGGGGGGGGGGGGGGGGGGGGGGGGGGGGGGGGGGGGGGGGGGGGGGGGGGGGGGGGGGGGGGGGGGGGGGGGGGGGGGGGGGGGGGGGGGGGGGGGGGGGGGGGGGGGGGGGGGGGGGGGGGGGGGGGGGGGGGGGGGGGGGGGGGGGGGGGGGGGGGGGGGGGGGGGGGGGGGGGGGGGGGGGGGGGGGGGGGGGGGGGGGGGGGGGGGGGGGGGGGGGGGGGGGGGGGGGGGGGGGGGGGGGGGGGGGGGGGGGGGGGGGGGGGGGGGGGGGGGGGGGGGGGGGGGGGGGGGGGGGGGGGGGGGGGGGGGGGGGGGGGGGGGGGGGGGGGGGGGGGGGGGGGGGGGGGGGGGGGGGGGGGGGGGGGGGGGGGGGGGGGGGGGGGGGGGGGGGGGGGGGGGGGGGGGGGGGGGGGGGGGGGGGGGGGGGGGGGGGGGGGGGGGGGGGGGGGGGGGGGGGGGGGGGGGGGGGGGGGGGGGGGGGGGGGGGGGGGGGGGGGGGGGGGGGGGGGGGGGGGGGGGGGGGGGGGGGGGGGGGGGGGGGGGGGGGGGGGGGGGGGGGGGGGGGGGGGGGGGGGGGGGGGGGGGGGGGGGGGGGGGGGGGGGGGGGGGGGGGGGGGGGGGGGGGGGGGGGGGGGGGGGGGGGGGGGGGGGGGGGGGGGGGGGGGGGGGGGGGGGGGGGGGGGGGGGGGGGGGGGGGGGGGGGGGGGGGGGGGGGGGGGGGGGGGGGGGGGGGGGGGGGGGGGGGGGGGGGGGGGGGGGGGGGGGGGGGGGGGGGGGGGGGGGGGGGGGGGGGGGGGGGGGGGGGGGGGGGGGGGGGGGGGGGGGGGGGGGGGGGGGGGGGGGGGGGGGGGGGGGGGGGGGGGGGGGGGGGGGGGGGGGGGGGGGGGGGGGGGGGGGGGGGGGGGGGGGGGGGGGGGGGGGGGGGGGGGGGGGGGGGGGGGGGGGGGGGGGGGGGGGGGGGGGGGGGGGGGGGGGGGGGGGGGGGGGGGGGGGGGGGGGGGGGGGGGGGGGGGGGGGGGGGGGGGGGGGGGGGGGGGGGGGGGGGGGGGGGGGGGGGGGGGGGGGGGGGGGGGGGGGGGGGGGGGGGGGGGGGGGGGGGGGGGGGGGGGGGGGGGGGGGGGGGGGGGGGGGGGGGGGGGGGGGGGGGGGGGGGGGGGGGGGGGGGGGGGGGGGGGGGGGGGGGGGGGGGGGGGGGGGGGGGGGGGGGGGGGGGGGGGGGGGGGGGGGGGGGGGGGGGGGGGGGGGGGGGGGGGGGGGGGGGGGGGGGGGGGGGGGGGGGGGGGGGGGGGGGGGGGGGGGGGGGGGGGGGGGGGGGGGGGGGGGGGGGGGGGGGGGGGGGGGGGGGGGGGGGGGGGGGGGGGGGGGGGGGGGGGGGGGGGGGGGGGGGGGGGGGGGGGGGGGGGGGGGGGGGGGGGGGGGGGGGGGGGGGGGGGGGGGGGGGGGGGGGGGGGGGGGGGGGGGGGGGGGGGGGGGGGGGGGGGGGGGGGGGGGGGGGGGGGGGGGGGGGGGGGGGGGGGGGGGGGGGGGGGGGGGGGGGGGGGGGGGGGGGGGGGGGGGGGGGGGGGGGGGGGGGGGGGGGGGGGGGGGGGGGGGGGGGGGGGGGGGGGGGGGGGGGGGGGGGGGGGGGGGGGGGGGGGGGGGGGGGGGGGGGGGGGGGGGGGGGGGGGGGGGGGGGGGGGGGGGGGGGGGGGGGGGGGGGGGGGGGGGGGGGGGGGGGGGGGGGGGGGGGGGGGGGGGGGGGGGGGGGGGGGGGGGGGGGGGGGGGGGGGGGGGGGGGGGGGGGGGGGGGGGGGGGGGGGGGGGGGGGGGGGGGGGGGGGGGGGGGGGGGGGGGGGGGGGGGGGGGGGGGGGGGGGGGGGGGGGGGGGGGGGGGGGGGGGGGGGGGGGGGGGGGGGGGGGGGGGGGGGGGGGGGGGGGGGGGGGGGGGGGGGGGGGGGGGGGGGGGGGGGGGGGGGGGGGGGGGGGGGGGGGGGGGGGGGGGGGGGGGGGGGGGGGGGGGGGGGGGGGGGGGGGGGGGGGGGGGGGGGGGGGGGGGGGGGGGGGGGGGGGGGGGGGGGGGGGGGGGGGGGGGGGGGGGGGGGGGGGGGGGGGGGGGGGGGGGGGGGGGGGGGGGGGGGGGGGGGGGGGGGGGGGGGGGGGGGGGGGGGGGGGGGGGGGGGGGGGGGGGGGGGGGGGGGGGGGGGGGGGGGGGGGGGGGGGGGGGGGGGGGGGGGGGGGGGGGGGGGGGGGGGGGGGGGGGGGGGGGGGGGGGGGGGGGGGGGGGGGGGGGGGGGGGGGGGGGGGGGGGGGGGGGGGGGGGGGGGGGGGGGGGGGGGGGGGGGGGGGGGGGGGGGGGGGGGGGGGGGGGGGGGGGGGGGGGGGGGGGGGGGGGGGGGGGGGGGGGGGGGGGGGGGGGGGGGGGGGGGGGGGGGGGGGGGGGGGGGGGGGGGGGGGGGGGGGGGGGGGGGGGGGGGGGGGGGGGGGGGGGGGGGGGGGGGGGGGGGGGGGGGGGGGGGGGGGGGGGGGGGGGGGGGGGGGGGGGGGGGGGGGGGGGGGGGGGGGGGGGGGGGGGGGGGGGGGGGGGGGGGGGGGGGGGGGGGGGGGGGGGGGGGGGGGGGGGGGGGGGGGGGGGGGGGGGGGGGGGGGGGGGGGGGGGGGGGGGGGGGGGGGGGGGGGGGGGGGGGGGGGGGGGGGGGGGGGGGGGGGGGGGGGGGGGGGGGGGGGGGGGGGGGGGGGGGGGGGGGGGGGGGGGGGGGGGGGGGGGGGGGGGGGGGGGGGGGGGGGGGGGGGGGGGGGGGGGGGGGGGGGGGGGGGGGGGGGGGGGGGGGGGGGGGGGGGGGGGGGGGGGGGGGGGGGGGGGGGGGGGGGGGGGGGGGGGGGGGGGGGGGGGGGGGGGGGGGGGGGGGGGGGGGGGGGGGGGGGGGGGGGGGGGGGGGGGGGGGGGGGGGGGGGGGGGGGGGGGGGGGGGGGGGGGGGGGGGGGGGGGGGGGGGGGGGGGGGGGGGGGGGGGGGGGGGGGGGGGGGGGGGGGGGGGGGGGGGGGGGGGGGGGGGGGGGGGGGGGGGGGGGGGGGGGGGGGGGGGGGGGGGGGGGGGGGGGGGGGGGGGGGGGGGGGGGGGGGGGGGGGGGGGGGGGGGGGGGGGGGGGGGGGGGGGGGGGGGGGGGGGGGGGGGGGGGGGGGGGGGGGGGGGGGGGGGGGGGGGGGGGGGGGGGGGGGGGGGGGGGGGGGGGGGGGGGGGGGGGGGGGGGGGGGGGGGGGGGGGGGGGGGGGGGGGGGGGGGGGGGGGGGGGGGGGGGGGGGGGGGGGGGGGGGGGGGGGGGGGGGGGGGGGGGGGGGGGGGGGGGGGGGGGGGGGGGGGGGGGGGGGGGGGGGGGGGGGGGGGGGGGGGGGGGGGGGGGGGGGGGGGGGGGGGGGGGGGGGGGGGGGGGGGGGGGGGGGGGGGGGGGGGGGGGGGGGGGGGGGGGGGGGGGGGGGGGGGGGGGGGGGGGGGGGGGGGGGGGGGGGGGGGGGGGGGGGGGGGGGGGGGGGGGGGGGGGGGGGGGGGGGGGGGGGGGGGGGGGGGGGGGGGGGGGGGGGGGGGGGGGGGGGGGGGGGGGGGGGGGGGGGGGGGGGGGGGGGGGGGGGGGGGGGGGGGGGGGGGGGGGGGGGGGGGGGGGGGGGGGGGGGGGGGGGGGGGGGGGGGGGGGGGGGGGGGGGGGGGGGGGGGGGGGGGGGGGGGGGGGGGGGGGGGGGGGGGGGGGGGGGGGGGGGGGGGGGGGGGGGGGGGGGGGGGGGGGGGGGGGGGGGGGGGGGGGGGGGGGGGGGGGGGGGGGGGGGGGGGGGGGGGGGGGGGGGGGGGGGGGGGGGGGGGGGGGGGGGGGGGGGGGGGGGGGGGGGGGGGGGGGGGGGGGGGGGGGGGGGGGGGGGGGGGGGGGGGGGGGGGGGGGGGGGGGGGGGGGGGGGGGGGGGGGGGGGGGGGGGGGGGGGGGGGGGGGGGGGGGGGGGGGGGGGGGGGGGGGGGGGGGGGGGGGGGGGGGGGGGGGGGGGGGGGGGGGGGGGGGGGGGGGGGGGGGGGGGGGGGGGGGGGGGGGGGGGGGGGGGGGGGGGGGGGGGGGGGGGGGGGGGGGGGGGGGGGGGGGGGGGGGGGGGGGGGGGGGGGGGGGGGGGGGGGGGGGGGGGGGGGGGGGGGGGGGGGGGGGGGGGGGGGGGGGGGGGGGGGGGGGGGGGGGGGGGGGGGGGGGGGGGGGGGGGGGGGGGGGGGGGGGGGGGGGGGGGGGGGGGGGGGGGGGGGGGGGGGGGGGGGGGGGGGGGGGGGGGGGGGGGGGGGGGGGGGGGGGGGGGGGGGGGGGGGGGGGGGGGGGGGGGGGGGGGGGGGGGGGGGGGGGGGGGGGGGGGGGGGGGGGGGGGGGGGGGGGGGGGGGGGGGGGGGGGGGGGGGGGGGGGGGGGGGGGGGGGGGGGGGGGGGGGGGGGGGGGGGGGGGGGGGGGGGGGGGGGGGGGGGGGGGGGGGGGGGGGGGGGGGGGGGGGGGGGGGGGGGGGGGGGGGGGGGGGGGGGGGGGGGGGGGGGGGGGGGGGGGGGGGGGGGGGGGGGGGGGGGGGGGGGGGGGGGGGGGGGGGGGGGGGGGGGGGGGGGGGGGGGGGGGGGGGGGGGGGGGGGGGGGGGGGGGGGGGGGGGGGGGGGGGGGGGGGGGGGGGGGGGGGGGGGGGGGGGGGGGGGGGGGGGGGGGGGGGGGGGGGGGGGGGGGGGGGGGGGGGGGGGGGGGGGGGGGGGGGGGGGGGGGGGGGGGGGGGGGGGGGGGGGGGGGGGGGGGGGGGGGGGGGGGGGGGGGGGGGGGGGGGGGGGGGGGGGGGGGGGGGGGGGGGGGGGGGGGGGGGGGGGGGGGGGGGGGGGGGGGGGGGGGGGGGGGGGGGGGGGGGGGGGGGGGGGGGGGGGGGGGGGGGGGGGGGGGGGGGGGGGGGGGGGGGGGGGGGGGGGGGGGGGGGGGGGGGGGGGGGGGGGGGGGGGGGGGGGGGGGGGGGGGGGGGGGGGGGGGGGGGGGGGGGGGGGGGGGGGGGGGGGGGGGGGGGGGGGGGGGGGGGGGGGGGGGGGGGGGGGGGGGGGGGGGGGGGGGGGGGGGGGGGGGGGGGGGGGGGGGGGGGGGGGGGGGGGGGGGGGGGGGGGGGGGGGGGGGGGGGGGGGGGGGGGGGGGGGGGGGGGGGGGGGGGGGGGGGGGGGGGGGGGGGGGGGGGGGGGGGGGGGGGGGGGGGGGGGGGGGGGGGGGGGGGGGGGGGGGGGGGGGGGGGGGGGGGGGGGGGGGGGGGGGGGGGGGGGGGGGGGGGGGGGGGGGGGGGGGGGGGGGGGGGGGGGGGGGGGGGGGGGGGGGGGGGGGGGGGGGGGGGGGGGGGGGGGGGGGGGGGGGGGGGGGGGGGGGGGGGGGGGGGGGGGGGGGGGGGGGGGGGGGGGGGGGGGGGGGGGGGGGGGGGGGGGGGGGGGGGGGGGGGGGGGGGGGGGGGGGGGGGGGGGGGGGGGGGGGGGGGGGGGGGGGGGGGGGGGGGGGGGGGGGGGGGGGGGGGGGGGGGGGGGGGGGGGGGGGGGGGGGGGGGGGGGGGGGGGGGGGGGGGGGGGGGGGGGGGGGGGGGGGGGGGGGGGGGGGGGGGGGGGGGGGGGGGGGGGGGGGGGGGGGGGGGGGGGGGGGGGGGGGGGGGGGGGGGGGGGGGGGGGGGGGGGGGGGGGGGGGGGGGGGGGGGGGGGGGGGGGGGGGGGGGGGGGGGGGGGGGGGGGGGGGGGGGGGGGGGGGGGGGGGGGGGGGGGGGGGGGGGGGGGGGGGGGGGGGGGGGGGGGGGGGGGGGGGGGGGGGGGGGGGGGGGGGGGGGGGGGGGGGGGGGGGGGGGGGGGGGGGGGGGGGGGGGGGGGGGGGGGGGGGGGGGGGGGGGTGAGGTACACGAATTCCGAAGGTTTCTTGGTTATGTGTTGAAGGATGGATACAGCTGGATGTAGGTATTGTTAGTTTGGGTGAGATATTATGCTTCCCCTATATCCCCAACACCTGATTGCATAACCAGAAAGTTTCGACAGTTATAAGTGGGAATTCAAGTAGCTCCTAGAATATCTTTCCAACAGACACATGATACGATATGGGGTCTATCATATGTTTGTTCCGGCTGATTCTGCAAGCCAATCCTTTGTTTTGTTTTGGTTTGTGGTATTCCAGTTGCTTCAATGTCAAGTGTTGATTCCACACCTTTCCTAAGTGGTGTTCTCATACTTCTATGTGAATACTAATCCTTCTTGATCATCGAGATGGTCATGTTAATTCTTTTCTATCGGTGTGCTTCCCTTCAAGTGGACCCGATCATTTTCAACATCTGCAAGATCAATTCTAAGTTTTTCTCAATAGTGTTTGTTCCATTCCATATGCTCCAAGTTGCCTTTGTTTTCCCTCCCTCCCACACTTTCTCTTCATGGAGCCAAAATCCTTAATCAAGTATCCATTTTATTGAGTGAAGTCTCTTCATTCTTTTCCTTCAATGTTTTTACCCTGTGTTTCTTATGAAGATACTACGGGAGCTTTAAGTTCATCATTCATCATTCTTTTTCTTCTCTGGTTGGCTAAATTCAAGCTTTCGGTGTTGATCATATTCCTTTCATTGTTCCAAATGCTTTCCCAAGCCGGTGCACCCCCTAATCGCTCACCTCTCTCTATTCATGTCTGAAGTGCCGAAGATATCCCAGAAGATTCAGGTTTCCATTCTTAATCCAATCAAGCTATTTGGAGATTTTTTATCTCATTCAAGCCATTTAATTCAACCGATGCAATCTCCATTTCAAGTAATTGTTCAACGGTGTATCTTTTGAGTGTGCCCTAACCCACAGATCTTTTCCCAGGATCTTACCTGACTCTTCTAGTTTTCCGGAGGTATT